>WNWK01002029.1:0-200000 GCA_009830355.1 Cherax destructor | reverse complement strand
GACTTGTCGCCATAGTTAATTTATATTTTTTTGTGGATAAATAAAAGCTTTTATAGCCTTTTGCAACCAATGATAACCTAACCTAATCTAGGGTAGTAATACCAATACTAACTTAGCCTAACAAACTTAACCCAATGAAGCAAAAATCTAGAAAAAACGGGCACATTCAAAAGAAACACAAATAATATCCCCGAAATTAATAATTAGCGAGGGTTCGGAGGGGAAAAAAAAAGAAATATCACAGACAGGACGAACATATCATGAAACAAATGAAATAAGTAATCTTATTAAAGCAAAATAAATCCCCGAGACCAGACTCATTGTTGTAAAGTGAACTTTTGGAGTGCAAAATGGAACTTAGTGAGGAGCTGATTCGCCTGTTCAATATACTGCAATTATATGGAAATAGGTAATGTAATTAATACCTTCAACTCTAGGGATCAATCCATGCTATCAAATTACCTTCCAATAAGCCTGATCTCAATTACATCTATAGTCACATTCTTCAAATCAAGAATAATCAGTGTAATAAGAGGCTAGCGTGATGAGCATATTTTGATTAAAGAGTCACAACAAAGATTCACTTAGGGTCCCTCCTTGCCTGACAAATTTATTGACCATCATGAAGTGGACAGTGATAAGGAACATGATGTTATTCATTTGGATTTCAGTATGACTTTTGACTGAGTTTCACAGTGAAGTCTGTTAAAGAAAGTGGCAACACAGTTTTGGAGAAAAAATCCCTCATGGTTAGATGCATGCTAGCTAATAGGAAGCAAAGAGTTTGTATAAATGGGGTGAGGTGGTGACCAGTCGCAAGTGACTTTCCAGAAGGATCAGTTTCTAGCGTTTTATTCGTCATAATATTCATCAGAAACCTTGACAAAGAAATAATGGAGAAAAAAAATATTCTCTGAAGACTCAAAAATTGGCAGAATAATTGATTTAGAGGAAGCAGCCATTGAAATTCAGGAAGATTTAAGCAAACAAATGTCGTGGTCCTAAAAGTAGAAGATGTTGTTGAATGTGAAACAGCACACAGAATGTGATTATTATTATTATTATTATAATCAAAAGATGCGCTAAACCTACAAGGGGCATACAGCGCAGTCACAGAATGTGAAAAAGGCTTGAGAGTCTTGGTAAGAAGAAATCTGAGACTAACAGCATTGCCTAGTATGCATAATAAGGCTAATATACTACATGGATTTATGTCATGCTGTAGATAAATGGTTCAGAGAACCGACAAGCTGATAAATTACACATGTGCAACAATTGGGTGTCTTTATTACGGAAACGTTTCGACACACAGTGGCTTCATCAGTCCATACAAAGGAGAATAGTGAAGAACAGGAGGAGTTTGAGGTAATCAGTCCCTCAGCCTTGAGTCGAAGTAGTCAGTCCATCAATCTTGAAAAGATTGATGGACTGACTACATTGACTCAAGGCTGAGGACTGTTACCTCAACCTCCTGTTCTTCACGATTCTCCTGTATGGACTGATGAAGCCACTGTGTGGCGAACGTTTCTTCAATAAAGATACCCAAGTGTTGGATATGTGTCTAGTCTTTATTATGGAAACGTTTCGACACACAATGGCTTCATCGGTCCAAATGTGTCTATGAAAGATGGGGTGAACCATAGAAATGACGAGGGAAATAACGTAAGAAGTGCATCGCGGTGTCTATGGAGACAAAAACAAAGAGGGAAATGTATCAGAGTAAAGTGGTAGCAACATTGTTATATGGGAGTAAAGCATGCATGTAAAATTTCGTACTGAGGAGAAGATGGGAGGCAGTGGAGACGTGGTGTCTGAGGGCAGTGTGTGGGGTTACCAGAGGCAGTGTGTGGGGTTACCAGAGGCAGTGTGTGGGGTAACCAGAGGCAGTGTGTGGGGTAACCAGAGGCAGTGTGTGGGGTTACCAGAGGCAGTGTGTGGGGTAACCAGAGGCAGTGTGTGGGGTAACCAGAGGCAGTGTGTGGGGTTACCAGAGGCAGTGTGTGGGGTTACCAGAGGCAGTGTGTGGGGTTACCAGAGGCAGTGTGTGGGGGTAAAAAAGGTTTTGAGTGCTATGGGCTTCAAGACGTGAGTGATTTTTATGATTTGACGTGCTGTTGGAGTGTGGGCAAAGTAAATTTATGAAGGAATTCAAGGAAACCAGTTAGCCGAAATTGAGTCCTGGAGTTAGAAGGAACACAAATCTAACTAACAAAAAGTCACAATACCGTAACTGGAACAATACACTAATAACCCGCATAGGGGAGGGGATGGGAATGTAGATGAATGGTTCAGAGAACCGACAAGTTGATAAATTAGACACATGTGCAACACTTAGGTATCTTTAATGTGGGAACGTTTTGCCACACAGTGGCTTCATCAGTCCATACAAAGAAGAATAGTGAAGAACAGAAGGAGTCTGAGATAATCAGTCCGCCAATCTTGAAAATAATATATCATATGATATATTCTTTTCGAGACTGATGGACTGATTACATTGACTCCAGGCTAAGGGACTGATTACATCAAACTCCTTGTGTTCCCCATTCTCCTTTGTATGGACTGATGAAGCCACTGTGTGGCGAAACGTTCCTTCACTAAAGATACCCAAGTCTTGCACATGTGTCTAATTTATCAGGGGTAGGAATGCTTCAGTTCGGGGGGGGAGGGGGGTATCTGAGCTGTAATTTCAGCACACTTCTGGAAAGAGAGTGACTGAATAAATGGCGGTGAAAGTGTTTCTTCTACATTGGGTAATCCCACCGATTAACATGGTAGTTATATTTCTGAAAACGATGTATTACTCAAAATCATCTTAATCGAACTGATGAACATATTGGAAGAAACAAGGTTACATTTTTGGGACCCTAAAGAAATACCCAAAAATTCTTTTAAGAATTCGTAATTCTAAAAAAGTAGTAATAATGTAATTGTCTTTGAATGTAAATAAATAAAACACAAAATATGTAGCTAAGAAATTTAAAAATATTTTAATATTCTGCCCTTGAACTCTGGTTGCTTGTTCATGTCAATGATCTTGGGAGGCGTAAAGAGAAATGGTGTGGCTATACTGGCCAAGATGGGTGGTTGAAGGATGGTGTGGCCATACTGGCCAAAGTGGATGGTTGAGGTTCGGTCTGGCGTGCTGGCCAAGGTGAATGGTTGAGGGAAGGTGTGGTCATACTAGTCAATGTGGATAATTGAGGATCTTGGCCAGAGGTGGATGGCTCAAGTTTTTTTTGACAGATGTTGATGGAGATATTTCATTAGGAGATGGTTGTAGTGCAGTGGTCAGGTATTCTGTAATACCTCTCTGGTCTCCTATACCCTGCAGTAATTTATACAGCTGATGGTAATGTATCATCAGCTCTTCCTGACCACACATAAGAACAAAGCTTCTAGATGTGTCAAGGTTCTCTGCACTGACAATGTCTGCAACTTTTACAACAACATGAAACTACTCTTATAACTTTTGCGGTGTTATCATTTTTATATCCAAGGTCTTCTTATAAAGAACAAAGAGTCACAATAAAGTGGCATCAATACAAACTCGCACTTAGAAGACGAACGTTACGAGCAACTTCGGTATATTCTGGATCATGGTCAAATGACAAATGAGCGAGAAAAAGGCAGGAAGACAGAACTGGGTTGAGGGAGAAACAGGATAGTAGTAACAGTAGTAGTAGTAGTAATAACAGTGATGCTAGTAGTAATAATTTAATAGCTGTAGTAGTAGTAGCATTACTGCCACTTTCTTGTGTCCTCCCCTGTCTGCCTGCCTATAAATACCCCTTCCACCTGTCCTTTGTGTTAGTGTGACTTTGTAAATGGTCCAAGTCGGACCGAAACGTCGTCGTAAGCTCCTCTCTTTTTATATGTGCGGGTTGTGTGTGTAGAGTAGTAATAGCAGTAGTAAAAGTAGTGGTAGTAGTAGTAGCATAGCAGAAGTAGTAATAGTACTGAAGAAGTAACAGCATTAGTGGCAATGGTAAAACAAGTGGTAGAAGTAATGGTAGAGAGGGTAGTAGTACTGAAGGAATTAGTAATAGTGGTAGAAGTGGAAGTGTAAAAGTCCAAGACAACAGAGGAGCACTGAAGGAGGGCTACTAGCCCAGAGACGTGAGACAACAGAGGAGCACTGAAGGAGGGCTTCTAGCCCAGAGACGTGAGACAACAGAGGAGCACTGAAGGAGGGCTTCTAGCCCAGAGACGCTGTATTATGGAGACCACAAGTGAGGTGCATAAACTGAGGCCTTACTGATGATGTATAGAGCTGAAGTATAATTTCTGGACTACTCTTACTTATACTTCATGCTTAAACACTGCTGACTTGGTTACAGATTTCTTCCTACCATGACTTCCAAGTCTTTTCTCACAGTCTGCATGATCAAGCTTCACATCCCATGATGTGAGGGTTATTCTCATTCCAGAGATTAGGACTATGAACTTTTCCTCAATGAACTGCATATGCCATTTTTTGAACCAAGACATTAGATTCTCCAAATCATTCTGAAATTCAGTACTATTCTTCTCTGAATCAATTATTCAGCCTATTTTTGCATGATAAGAAAATTTACTTATATATCTTATTATTTCTTCCTCCAATTCAGTAATATAAATTTTGAATGAGAGCCCAAAACTGATCCTCAATGAATACTGCTAGTGACTAGGCTACATTTACGCAAACTTTCCGCTTCGTATTGGTCAGCCATTTATAATCTCATAGTCGTGTTTAACTTTTGTTATCCTTCTTTTACCTTACTTTTAACATGAGCATACTGGTCCATAAGGTGACCCTCTCCTCCTCTCACGCAACCTCAAATTCTACTCTTCCCTGCCAAAAGATATTTTCGTCTATTATTTGTGACAGTTTCCTTCAAAATAGGGATTCGACGACATCAAAATTTTTGCCGATACCGATACTGATAAACAATTTAGTGCCGATAGGCATACTTTTCTTAGATATATATATATTTTAATTATATCGACTATGTTCAATATATAAGGGAATGCTTCTTGCACAATGGGAATAAAAACAACACAAGAAGGTTAAATATTAAATAACTTAACATATTTGAGACGATAATATTATTACTCATTAAAAAAAAAAAACATACCAGGGGCGGGGTTAGAACCCGCGATCAGAGAGTCATAAACCTTCCTATGGTGTATGAATATACCTAGTTGGATGAATCTTATTGTAGCCAGCTGACCCAGTGGCTAGCGCGTCGGTCTGGAGTTTTATGACTCTCTGATCGCAGGTTCTAACCCCGCCCGTAGTAAGGTTTATTTGCAATCTTGTCATTACGATTTCGTGAGTTATTATTACTCATTACTTGGCCTGTTGTGTTAGTTACTGGTTGTCAAATGCACTTGTCGATAGTGCGTGTGTATACTCGCCTAGCTGTGGTTGCAGGGGTCGATTCACAGCTCCTGATTGTGTGTGTACTCACTTATTTGTGCTCACCTATTTGTGGTTGCAGGGTTGAGTCCTGGTCCCGCCTCTTCGATGATCGCTACTAGGTCCTCTCTCTCCCTGATCCATGTCCTTTATCAAACCTCGTCTTAAAACTGTGTATGGTTCTTGCCTCCACTACGTCACTTCCCAGACTATTCCACTTCCTGACAACTCTGTGACTGAAGAAATTATTCCTAACATCCCTCTGACTCATCTGAGTCTTCAACTTCCATTGTGGCACCTTGTTTCTGTGTCCCATCTCTGGAGCATTTTGTCTTTGTCCACCTTGTCAATTCCTCGCAGTATTTTACATGTCGTTATCATGTCTTCCCTAACCCTACTGTCCTCCAGTGTCGTCCTGCCGATTTCCCTTACTCTTTCTTCGTAGGACATTGCCCTTAGCTCTGGAACTATTCTTGTTGCAAACCTTTTCACTCTCTCAAATTTCGTGACGTGCTTGACCAGGTGTGGGTTCCAAACTTGTGCTGCATACTCTAGTATGAGCCTGACGAATATGGTGTACTGAGATATCGGAACGTTATTCTTAGGTTTGCCAGGCGACCATATGCTGCAGCAGTTATCTCATTGATGTGCGCTTCAGATGTGCTCGGTATTATACTCAACCCAAGATGCTTTTCCTTGAGTGAGGTTTGCAGTCTTTGGCAACCTAGCCTATATTCTGTCTGAGGTCTTCTTTGCCCTTCCCCGATCTTCATGACTTTGCTTTTGCCGGGTTAAATTCGAGGAGCCAGTTGCTGGACCAGGCTTGTAGCCTGTCCAGATCCCTTTGTAGTACTGCCTGATTCTCATCCGATTTAATTCTCCTCATTAACTTCACATCTACAAACAGGGACACTTCTGAGTCTATCCCTTCGTCATGTCATTCACATATACCAAAAACAGCACTGATCATTGGACTGACCCCTGTGGAACCCCGCTCGTCACTGGCGCCCACTCTGACACCTCGTCACGTACCATGACTCGTTGTTGCCTCCCTGTCAGATATTCTCTAATCCATTGCAGTGCCTTTCCTGTTATACGTGTCTGATCCTCTAGCTTTTGCACTAATCTCTTGTGAGGAACTGTGTCGAAGGCCTTCTTGCTGTGTAAGTGAGTGTGTGTGTGTGTGTGTGTGTTAGTTACCATTTTGTCCTAGGCACATGTCGATTAGACACTAGGCCTGTTGTATGTATGTGTGTGTGTGTGTGTGTGTGTTGTGGTGTTTGTGGTGGAGGTGATTGTGTTGGTGTTTGTGGTGGAGATGTTTGTGGTGGAGGTGTTTGTGGTGGAGGTGTTTGTGGTGGAGGTGTTTGTGGTGGTGTTTGTGGTGGTGTTTGTAGTGGTGTTTGTAGTGGAGGTGTTTGTGGTGGAGGTGTTTGTGGTGGAGGTGTTTGTGGTGGAGGTGTTTGTGGTACGTGTGTGTGTGGTGTGTGTGTGGTGTGTGTGTGGTGTGTGTGTGTGTGTGTGTGGTGTGTGTGTGGTGTGTGTGTGGTGTGTGTGTGGTGTGTGTGTGGTGTGTGTGTGGTGTGTGTGTGTGTGTGGTGTGTGTGTGGTGTGTGTGTGTGGTGTGTGTGGGGCGTGTGTGGTGTGTGTGGTGTGTGTGGTGTGTGTGGTGTGTGTGTGTGGTGTGTGTGTGTGTGTGTGGTGTGCGGTGTGTGTGTGTGTGTGTGGTGTGCGGTGTGTGGTGTGTGTGTGGTGTGTGGTGTGTGTGTGTGGTATGTGTGTGTGGTGTGTGTGTGTGGTGTGTGTGGTGTGTGTGTGTGGTGTGTGTGTGGTGTGTGGTGTGTGAGTGTGTGTGTGTGTGTGTGTATGTGTGCATGTGTGTATGTGTGTGAGTGTGTGTGTACTCATCTATTTGTACTCACCTATTTGTGGTTGCAGGGGTCGAGTTATAGCTCCTCGTATTAAAACTATGTATGGTTCCTGCCTCCACTACGTCGCTTTCTAGGCTATTCCACTTCCTGACAACTCTATGACTGAAGAAATACTTCCTAACATCCCTTTGACTCATAGGAGTCTTCAACTTCCAATTGTGACCCCTTGTTTCTGTGTCCCCTCTCTGGAACATCTTGTCTCTGTCCACCTTATCTATTCCTCGCAGTATTTTATATGTCGTTATCATGTCCCCCTAACCCTCCTGTCCTCTAGTGTCGTCAGGCCGATTTCCCTTAACCTTTCTTCGTAGTACAATCCCCTTAGCTCTGGGACTAGTCTTGTTGCAAACCTATGCACTTTCTCTAATTTCTTGACGTGCTTGACCAGGTGTGTGTGTGTTAGTTACCATTTTGTCCTAGGCACATGTCGTTTAGACACTAGGCCTGTTGTATGTGTGTGTGTGTGTGTGTGTGTGTGTGTGTGTGTGTGTGTGTGTGTGTGTGTGTGTGTATGTGTGTGTGTGCGTGAGTGTATGAGTAACTCTCACAATCGTGAGGTAGAGTGATAATGTCGACATTTTTAAGACAAATGTGATAAAAATATTTTAAAAAGTATCGGCTGGTATCGGCTGTTTTTAACCGATACTGTTAAAAATAATCGATACCCGCCGATACCGAAACTAATACTTCAGAACTGTTTGTAAAAATCTTTATGAATAGACTAATTAGTCAGAAAACCTCAGTCAATGCTTGTCTTCCATCTCTTCCTTCACTACCTTCACCCTGCACCTCTCACTTATTGTTCAGGCTAACTTAAATACTGTAAGCTAGGAGTGGGAAGCCGTTTGACACCAAACTTAGAATCTGGCGCCAGCCAGTCTCTTATTGCTTCGATCCTCGGCACCAATCCAACAGCATATTTACTTTTTAAACAGGAAGGTCATGCATGACGCTTTTCTTTTGCCAGGGATCAAGACCCCTCTTCGGTATTTCATTATATATATATATATATATATATATATATATATATATATATATATATATATATATATATATATATATATTATTTTTTTTTTTATTAACACATCGGCCGATTCCCACCAAGGCAGGGTGGCCCGAAAAAGAAAAACTTTCATCATCATTCACTCCATCACTGTCTTGCCAGAAGGGTGCTTTACACTACAGTTATAAAACTGCAACATTTACACCCCTCCTTCAGAGTGCCGGCACTGTACTTCCCATCTCCAGAACTCAAGTCCGGCCTGCCGGTTTCCTGAATCCTTCATAAATGTTACTTTGCTCACACTCCAACAGCACGTCAAGTATTAAAAACCATATGCCTCCATTCACTCCTATCAAATACGCTCACACATGCTTGCTGGAAATCCAAGCCCCTCGCACACAAAACTTCCTTTACCCCCTCCCTCCAACCTTTCCTAGGCCGACCCCTACCCCGCCTTCCCTCCACTACAGATTTATACACTCTCGAAGTCACTCTGTTTCGTTCCATTCTCTCTACATGTCCAAACCACCTCAACAACCCCTCCTCAGCTCTCTGGACAATCGTTTTGGTAATCCCGCACCTCCTCCTAATTTCCAAACTCCGAATTCTCTGCATTATATTCACACCACACATTGACCTCAGACATGACATCTCCACTGCCTCCAGCCTTCTCCTCGTTGCAACATTCATCACCCATGCTTCACACCCATATAAGAGCGTTAGTATAACTATACTCTCATACATTCCCCTCTTTACTTCCATGGACAAGGTTCTTTGTCTCCCGAACTCCGAAGTGCTCCACTCACCCTTTTCCCCTCATCAATTCTATGATTCACCTCATCCTTCATTAACCCATCCGCCGACATGTCCCTCCAAATATCTGAATACATTCACCTCCTCCATACTCTCTCCCTCCAATCTGATATCCAATCTTTCGTCACCTATTCTTTTGTTATCCTCATCACCTTACTCTTTCCTATATTCACTTTCAATTTTCTTCTTTTACACACCTACCAAATTCATCCACCAACCTCTGCAGCTTCTCTTCAGAATCTCCCAAAAGCACAGTGTCATCAGCAAAAAGCAACTGTGACAACTCCACTTTGTATTTGCTTCTTTATCTTTTAGCCAACACCTCTTGCCAAGACCCTCGCATTCACTTCTCTTACAACCCCATCTATAAATATATTGAACAACCACGGTGACATCACATCCTTGTCTAAGGCCCACTTTTACTGGGAAATAGTCCCCTTCCCTCCTACACTCTAACCTGAGCCTCACTATCCTCATAAAAACTCTTCCTGCTTTCAGTAACCTTCCTCCTATTCCATACACCTGCAACATCTGCCACATTGCCCCCTATCTACCCTATCATACGCCTTTTCCAAATCCATAAATGCCACAAAAACATCTTTACCCTTATCCAAATACTGTTCACCTATATGTTTCACTGTAAACACTTGGTCTACACACCCCTACCTTTCCTAAAGCCCCCTTGTTCATCTGCTATCCTGCTTTCTGTTTTACTCTTAATTCTTTCAATAATAACTCTACCATACACTTTACCAGGTACACTCAACAGACTTATTCCCCTATAATTTTTGCACTCTCTTTTGTCTCCCTTTGCTGGAGGCAACGATGTTGGCAGACGTAGGGTGAGGACCTGACTAGCAGGTTTAGGTCAGCAATAGACATAATTAGGAAGAAGGGTGGGAACCCTGTCATATGTGGTATTTTGCCAAGGAGAGGATTTGGGAAATGAATGGCTGTCCAGGGCAATTGGTGTCAATTGCTGGCTGGACAAATACTGTAAGGAAAATTCAGTAACATTCATTGATAACTGGGACCTCTTCTATGGCAGAAATGACATGTATGCCAGGGATGGGGTTCACTTATCCAGGTCTGGGGTGGGGACACTGGCAACTGCAGTGGAGGGCTGTTAGGGCTTTAAACTAGAAATAGTTAGTGGTATGGGTTTTGGGGAAACAGAGAAGTCCCAGTGTAGTAATATTATAAGTTGTAGGAGAACTAGTAATAGGCAGAATAAGGTGGATAGTGGAAAGCTAGTGACACTAGATGACAAGGACAGTAATAGGTATAGTGGAATAACAGAGATGAGCAGGAAGGTAAAGAGAAAGGAGGGTCTCTAAATATATATTACACCAATAGTCGTAGTGCTAGGAATAAGATGGACGAGTTGAGATTAGTTGCAAGTACGGGTAATATTGATGTTTTGCAATAACTGAGACATGGTTTAATATGAAAAATCGGGACTTGCTGCCGAATGTCACATTCAGGGTTTTAAATTGTTCCAAGTAGACAGAAGTATCGGGAAAGGGGGTGGGGTGGCACTCTATGTCCGTGATCATTTAAATTGTTGCATAAAAACGGGTATAAAGTCTGAATTAACACATACAGAGTCTGTCTGGATAGAATTTTCAGAGGGTGTGAAAAATTGATTTTAGGCGTGATTTACCGTCCTCCAAACTTAGATAGGGAACAAGGGAGACTACTTTGGGAGGAAATTGTTAAGGCCACAAGACACGATAACGTAGTAATTCTAGGGGACTTTAACTTTAGTCAGATTGATTGGAATTTCATGACAGGGAATTTAGAATCTAACGACTTTTTGAAGTAGTTCAGGATTGCTTTTTGAAGCAGTTTGTACAGAACCTACAAGGGAAATAACCTACTTGACTTGGTTCTGGCAAGCAAGGAAAACCCTTGTTAATAATTTAGAAATACAGAGGAACTCGGCTCAAGCGACCACAAGTCAATTACCTTTAGCATTGAATGGATGTATGATAGTAGGGATAATTCAGTAATGGTCCCAGATTTTCGCTTAGCAGATTATAATGGACTTAGAGAACACTTATCAACTGTGGACTGGGGTGAAGAAGAGAGGTATCAATATGACAGTTTTCTTAACACTATACAGGCTGCCCAAAGAACATTTATCCCATATAAAGAAATTAGATCAAGTAGAAATGACCCAAAATGGATGAATAATAGGCTCAAATATCTTTTAGGGCAGAAGAAAGGAATTTATAGGCGCATAAAAGAGGTGAGGGTCATCTTATAAATCAGTATACTGACATTAAGAGGACGTTAAAAGGGAATAAAAAAGCTAAACGGGACTATGAAATTAAAGTTGCTAGGGATTCAAAACTAACCCAAAAGTTTTTTCCAGGTTTATAGAACAAAAGTTAGGGATAAGATAGGTCCCCTTAAAAATAACTTTGGGCATCTTACTGACAAGGAGAATGATATGTGCTCTATTTTTAATAATTATTTTCTCACGGTTTTCACACAGGAAGACATTAATAATATCCCAGTAATTAATTTTTACAGAGGCCCAGAAGAAGATAAATTATGTAATATCACAGTCACTAGCGAAATGATTATGAAACAGCTGGACCGACTGAAACAAAATAAATCGCCGGGTCCTGATGAGCTTTTTGCAAGGGTTCTTAAGGAATGCAAATGGAACTCTGTGAACCAATATCTAACATTTTTAATTTATCTCTTCAAACAGGTGTAGTGTCTGATATGTGGAAGATGGCTAATGTAATTCCTATTTTTAAAGCAGGGGACAAGTCACTACCGTCAAACTACGCCCAATAAGCCTGACCTCAATTGTAGGCAAATTACTAGAGTCAATTATAGCTGATATTATTAGAAGCCATCTAGATAACCATAATTTGATTAATGATACCCAGCATGGATTCACGAGGGGCCGTTCCTGCCTATCTAATTTATTAACCTTCTTCAGTAAAGCTTTTGAGGCTGTTGATCACGATAAAGAATTCGATATTGTTTATTTAGACTTTAGTAAGGCTTTTGATAGAGTACCGCACCAGAGACTGTTAAAGAAAGTGGCAGCTCATGGCATTGGGGGAAAAAGTGCTGTCATGGATCGAGTCATGGCTCACCAATAGGAAGCAGAGAGTGTGCATAAATGGGGTTAAATCCGAATGGGGACTTGTAACAAGTGGTGTTCCACAGGGATCAGTCTTAGGCCCATTGTTATTTATAATATATATCAATGACCTTGATGAGGGAATTACTAGTGATATGAGCAAATTCGCCGACGACACGAAGATAGGTAGGATAATTGATTCAAACATAGATGTCATGAACTTCAGGAAGATTTAGACAAACTTAATTCGTGGTCAGAAAAGTGGCAGATGCAGTTCAATGTAGATAAATGCAAGGTTCTGAAGCTCGGGAGTGTCCATAACCCAAGCACTTATAAGTTAAATAACGTAGAACTTAGCCATACAGATTGCGAGAAGGACTTGGGGGTGATGGTAAGCAGCAACCTTAAACCAAGACAGCAATGCCTAAGCGTACGTAATAAGGCAAATAGATTACTGGGATTTATATCAAGAGTGTTAGCAACAGAAGTCCAGAGGTTATATTACAGCTTTATACATCATTAGTAAGGCCTCACCTAGATTACGCAGCTCAGTTCTGGTCTCCATATTACAGAATGGACATAAATTCGTTAGAAAACATTCAGCGTAGAATGACTAAATTAATACATAGCATTAAATCTTCCTTACGAAGAAAGATTGAAGACCTAAATTACATTCACTTGTAAGACGTAGAATGAGGGAGACATGATCGAGGTATACAAGTGGAAAATGGGTATTAACAAAGGGGATATAAATAAGGTCTTGAGGATATCTCTCCAAGAGGAACCCGCAATAATGGATTCAAGTTAGATAAGTTTAGATTTAGAAAGGATATAGGAAAGTATTGGTTTGGAAATAGGGTAGTTGATGAGTGGAACAGTCTGCCTAGTAGGGTTATTGAAGCTAGGACCTTGGGTAGTTTCAAATTTAGGTTGGATAAATTCATGAGTGAGAGGGTTGGATTTGAGTGGGACTCGCATGAGTGGGTAGAATTGTCAAAGCTTATTTCTTGGGTAGCATTGAAAATTGGGTTGAGCAAATATTCTGTTAGTGGGACGGATTGTGAAGGACCTGCCTAGTATGGGCCAACAGGCCTGCTGCAGTGTTCCTCCTTTCTTATGTTCTTATGTTAACAATACACGCTCTCTGCCAATCCCTAGGTACCTTACCCTCTTCCATACATTTATTAAATAATAGCACCAACCACTCCAAAATTATATCCCCACCTGCTTTTAACATTTCTATCTTTATCCCATCAATCCCAGCTGCCTTACCCCCTTTCATTCTACCCACTGCCTCACGAACTTCCCCTACACCCACAACTGGCTCTTCCACACTCCTACAAGATGTTATTCCTCCTTGCCCTACACACGAAATCACAGCTTCCTGTCTTCATCAACATTTAACAAATCCTCAAAATATTCTCTCCATCTTCCCGATACCTCTAACTCTCCATTTAATAACTCTCCTCTCCTATTTTTAACTGTCAAATCCATTTGTTCTCTAGGCTTCCTCAACTTATTAATCTCATTCCAAAACTTTTCTTATTTTCAACAAAATTTGCTGATAACATCTCACCCCTCTCTCATCTGCTCTCTTTTACATTGCTTCACCCTCTTTTAACCTCTCTTTTTCTCTCCATATACTCTTCCCTCCTTGCATCACTTCTACTTTGTAAACCTCTCATATGCTAACTTTTTCTCCCTTACTACTCTCTTTTCATCATCATTCCACCAATCGCTCCTCTTCCCTCCCGCACCCACTCGCCTGTAACCACAAACTTCTGCTGAACACTCTAACACTACATTTTTAAATCTACCCCATACATTTTCGACCCCATTGCCTACCTCTCACTAGCCCATCTATCCTCCAATAGTTGTTTATATCTTACCTAACTGCCTCCTCTTTTAGTTTATAAACCTTCACCTCTCTTTTACTTACTGATTCTATTTTCCTTGTATCCCATCTACCTTTTACTCCCACTGTAGCTATAACTAAAAAGTGATCTGATATATCTGTAGCCCCTCTATAAACATGTACATCCTGAAGTCTACTCAACAGTCTTTTATCTACCAATACATAGTCCAACAAACTACTGTCATTACGCCCTACATCATATCTTGTATACTTATTTATCCTCTTTTTCTTAAAATATGTATTACCTATAACTAAACCCCTTTCTATACAAAGTTCAATCAAGGGCTCCCATTATCATTTACACCTGGCACCCCAAACTTACCTACTACACCCTCTCTGCATGTTTCTCCCACTTTAGCATTTAGGTCCCCTACCACAATTACTCTCTCATTTGGTTCAAAAGTTCCTATACATTCGCTTAACATCTCCCAAAATCTCTCTCTCTCCTCTACACTCCTCTCTTCTCCAGGTGCATACACGCTTATTATGACCCACTTTTCGCATCCGACCCTTATTTTAATCCACATAATCCTTGAATTATATATATATATATATATATATATATATATATATATATATATATATATATATATATATATATATATATATATATATATATATATATATATATATATATATATATATATATATATATATATATATATATATATATATATATATATATATATATATATATATATGCAAGAAAACCACTATGAAAAATAGAAGAATTCCAAGCGCTTTCGTGACTACTCACATATCAAGGAACTATAACAGGAAACATGACAAGAAGGGCTTATATAAGGGGCGAGACTACACCTCACAGTCACATCACACTAACAAAGACTACACCTCACAGTAGCGTAACATCGCACGACTCTGTGAAGAGGAAAATAAGAAAGGACCTGAAACTCTTCCCAAGAATTAAGATTAGTCCAATTTATTATTAAATTCTTCCCAAATTTTATTAATTATAAATGAATCAATTTATATAAACCAAAAGAAATATTCATATTATTTTCAAAACTGCTTTTAATGAAACATGATTCTATTATATTTCTCTCAACCATGGACTTGCTTGATACAACCTTCTCAGCATTTTGAAAATCAATTGGATGGTTAAAATCTCTCACATGAATAAATAGAGCATTAGAATCTTGTCCAGTTCTAATGCTATATTTATGTTGTTTTAATCTTAGTTCAAGACTTTTACCAGTTTGACCAAAATAAACTTTATCGCATATTTTACAGGGAATCTTATAGACACATCCGTCAGCATTTTGGGGGGAATTTTTTATCAAAAGTCATTTTACTGTATCAAGATTTTTAAATACAACTTTGATATTAAAATTCTTAAGAAAGGAAGGTATATCAACCAAGTTTTCATGGTAAGGGAGAACCAACATATTTTTGGTTGAATAAGGTTGGTTGTCCCAACCTTATTCAACCAACCAACCTTATTCAACCAAAAATATGTTGGTTCTCCCTTACCATGAAAACTTGGTTGATATACCTTCCTTTCTTAAGAATTTTAATATCAAAGTTGTATTTAAAATCTTGATACAGTAAAAGACTTTTGATAAAAATTCCCCAAAATGCTGACGGATGTGTCTATAAGATTCCTGAAATATGCGATAAAGTTTATTTTGGTCAAACTGAAAAGTCTGAACTAAGATTAAAACAACATAAATATAGCATTAGAACTGGACAAGATTCGAATGCTCTATTTATTCATGTGAGAGATTTAACCATCCAATTGATTTTCAAAATGCTGAGAAGGTTGTATCAAGCAAGTCCATGGTTGAGAGAAATATAATAGAATCATGTTTCATTAAAAGCAGTTTTGAAATAATATGAATATTTCTTTGGTTTATATAAATTGGATTCATTATAATTAATAAAATTTGGGAAGAATTTAATAATAAATTGGACTAATCTTAATTCTTGGGAAGAGTTTCAGGTCCGTTCTTATTTTCCTCTTCACAGAGTCGTGCGATGTTACGCTACTGTGAGGTGTAGTCTTGTTAGTGTGATGTGACTGTAGGTGAGTCTCGCCCTTATATAAGCCCTTCTTGTCATGTTTCCTGTTATAGTTCCTTGATAATGTAGTAGTCACGAAAGCGCTTGGAACTTCTATTTTTCATAGTGGTTTTCTTGCATATTTTGATATCACCTGTTTACTGTGATTTTTTGCATATATATATATATATATATATATATATATATATATATATATATATATATATATATATATATAAATTATAAAATTTTTATATATGCTGTTATATAATATATTTTATATAAAATATATATATATATATATATATAATATATATAATATAAATATATAATATATATATACATATAAGAGTGTAGTGCTCTCACCATCATGGAACACCATGGAGTGTAGTGCTCCCACCATCCTGTAGCACTGGAAAGTGTGGTGCTCTAACCATGTGAAGCATTCCTATTAAAATTTCGCTTACCATATTCGGCAAAAAGAGCATTGTTGTTTAAGCCAAAATCGCAAATTTAACCTATTCGGCATGACATGCATACACACACACACACACAAGCTACAAACCTCGGCAAAGGAGAAAGACCTTGGAGTGAGTATAACGCCAAGCATGTCTCCGGAGGCACACAGCAACCAGATAACTGGGGCAGCATATGGGCGTCTGGCAAACCTAAGATTAGCGTTCCGTTACCTTAACAAGGAATCGTTCAAGACACTGTACACCGTATACATCAGACCCATACTAGAATATGCAGCACCAGTCTGGAACCCACACCTGGTCAAGCACGTAAAGAAACTAGAGAAAGTGCAAAGGTTTGCGACAAAATTAGTTCCACAACTCAGGGGTCTGTCTTATGAAGAAAGGTTGAGGGAAATAGGACTAACAACACTGGAGGAAAGAAGGGTCAGAGGAGACATATAACGACATACAAAATACTGCGGGGAATTGACAAGGTAGACAGTGACAGGATGTTCCAGAGAGGGAACACGGAAACAAGGGGACACAACTGGAAGCTGAAGACTCAGATGAGTCATAGGGATGTTAGGAAGCATTTCTTCAGCCACAGAGTAGTCAGGAAGTGGAATAGTCTAGAGAAAGATATAGTGGAGGCAGGAACCATACATAGTTTTAAGACAAGGTATGATAAAGCTCATGGAGCAAGGAGAGCAGAGACCCAGTAGCAGACAGCGAAGAGGCGGGGCCAGGAACTGAGTCTCGACCCCTGCAACCACAATTAGGTGAATTAGGTGAGTACACACACACACACACACACACACACACACACACACACACACACACACACACACACAGGTGTCAGAGTGGGCGCCGGTGACGAGTGGGGTTCCACAGGGGTCAGTCCTAGGACCGGTGCTGTTTCTGGTATTTGTGAACGACATGACGGAAGGAATAGACTCCGAAGTGTCCCTGTTTGCAGATGATGTGAAGTTGATGAGAAGAATTCAATTGGACGAGGACCAGGCAGAACTACAAAGGGATCTGGACAGGCTGCAAGCCTGGTCCAGCAATTGGCTCCTGGAGTTCAACCCCACCAAGTGCAAAGTCATGAAGATTGGGGAAGGGCAAAGAAGACCGCAGACGGAGCACAGTCTAGGGGGCCAGAGACCACAAACCTCAATCAAGGAAAAAGATCTTGGGGTGAGTATAACACCAGGCACATCTCCTGAGGCGCACATCAACCAAATAACTGCTGCAGCATATGTGCGCCTAGCAAACCTAAGAACAGCATTCCGACATCTTAATAAAGAAACGTTCAGGACTATGTACATTGTGTACGTTAGGCCCATACTGGAGTATGCAGCACCAGTTTGGAACCCACATCTAGCCAAGCACGTAAAGAAGCTAGAGAAAGTGCAAAGGTTTGCAACAAGACTAGTCCCGGAGCTAAGGGGTATGTCCTACGAGGAGAGGTTAAGGGAAATCGACCTGACGGCACTGGAGAACAGGAGAGATAGGGACGACATGATAACGACATATAAGATACTGAGAGGAATAGACAAGGTGGACAGAGACAGAATGTTCCAGAAATGGGACACAGCAACAAGGGAACACAGTTGGAAGTTGAAGACTCAAATGAATCACAGGGATGTTAGGAAGTATTTCTTCAGCCATAGAGTGGTCGGGAAGTGGAATAGCCTGGGAAGCGATGTAGTGGAGGCAGGTTCCATACATAGCTTTAGGAAGAGGTATGACAAAGCTCATGGCGCAGGGAGAGTGACCCAGTAGCGGCCAGTGAATAGGCGGGGCCAGGAGCTATGACTCGACCCCTGCAACCACAACTAGGTGAGTACACACACACACACACACACACACACACACACACACACATATATATATATATATATTTATATATTTTTTTTTATTAACACATCGGCCGATTCCCACCAAGGCAGGGTGGCCCGAAAAAGAAAAACTTTCATCATCATTCACTCCATCACTGTCTTGCCAGAAGGGTGCTTTACACTACAATTATAAAACTGCAACATTAACACCCTCCTTCAGAGTGCCGGCACTGTACTTCCCATCTCCAGAACTCAAGTCCGGCCTGCCGGTTTCCTGAATCCTTCATAAATGTTACTTTGCTCACACTCCAACAGCACGTCAAGTATTATATATATATATATATATATATATATATATATATATATATATATATTTTTTTTTTTTTTTTTAACACATCGGCCGATTCCACCAAGGCAGGGTGGCCCGAAAAGAAAAACTTTCATCATCATTCACTCCATCACTGTCTTGCCAGAAGGGTGCTTTACACTACAGTTATAAAACTGCAACATTAACACCCTCCTTCAGAGTGCCGGCACTGTACTTCCCATCTCCAGAACTCAAGTCCAGCCTGCCGGTTTCCCTGAATCCCTTCATAAATGTTACTTTGCTCACACTCCAACAGCACGTCAAGTATTAAAAACCATATGCCTCCATTCACTCCTATCAAATACGCTCACACATGCTTGC
Source organism: Cherax destructor (assembly GCA_009830355.1). Taxonomy (NCBI): domain Eukaryota; kingdom Metazoa; phylum Arthropoda; class Malacostraca; order Decapoda; family Parastacidae; genus Cherax; species Cherax destructor. The sequence goes on along the minus strand of WNWK01002029.1, from coordinate 180,828 downwards.
TGGAAGTCCAAGCCCCTCGCACACAAAACTTCCTTTACCCCTCCCTCCAACCTTTCCTAGGCCGACCCCTACCCCGCCTTCCCTCCACTACAGATTTATACACTCTCGAAGTCACTCTGTCTCGTTCCATTCTCTCTACATGTCCAAACCACCTCAACAACCCCTCCTCAGCTCTCTGAACAATCGTTTTGGTAATCCCGCACCTCCTCCTAATTTCCAAACTCCGAATTCTCTGCATTATATTCACACCACACATTGACCTCAGACATGACATCTCCACTGCCTCCAGCCTTCTCCTCGTTGCAACATTCATCACCCATGCTTCACACCCATATAAGAGCGTTGGTATAACTATACTCTCATACATTCCCCTCTTTACTTCCATGGACAAGGTTCTTTGTCTCCACAGACTCCGAAGTGCTCCACTCACCCTTTTCCCCTCATCAATTCTATGATTCACCTCATCCTTCATAGACCCATCCGCCGACATGTCCACTCCCAAATATCTGAATACATTCACCTCCTCCATACTCTCTCCCTCCAATCTGATATCCAATCTTTCGTCACCTATTTTTTTTGTTATCCTCATCACCTTACTCTTTCCTATATTCACTTTCAATTTTCTTCTTTTACACACCCTACCAAATTCATCCACCAACCTCTGCAGCTTCTCTTCAGAATCTCCCAAAAGCACAGTGTCATCAGCAAAAAGCAACTGTGACAACTCCCACTTTGTATTTGCTTCTTTATCTTTTAGCCCAACACCTCTTGCCAAGACCCTCGCATTCACTTCTCTTACAACCCCATCTATAAATATATTGAACAACCACGGTGACATCACACATCCTTGTCTAAGGCCCACTTTTACTGGGAAATAGTCCCCTTCCCTCCTACACACTCTAACCTGAGCCTCACTATCCTCATAAAAACTCTTCACTGCTTTCAGTAACCTTCCTCCTATTCCATACACCTGCAACATCTGCCACATTGCCCCCTATCTACCCTATCATACGCCTTTTCCAAATCCATAAATGCCACAAAAACATCTTTACCCTTATCCAAATACTGTTCACCTATATGTTTCACTGTAAACACTTGGTCTACACACCCCTACATTTCCTAAAGCCCCTTGTTCATCTGCTATCCTGCTTTCTGTTTTACTCTTAATTCTTTCAATAATAACTCTACCATACACTTTACCAGGTACACTCAACAGACTTATTCCCTATAATTTTTGCACTCTCTTTTGTCCCTTTGCCTTTATACAAAGGAACAATACACGCTCTCTGCCAATCCTAGGTACCTTACCCTCTTCCATACATTTATTAAATAATAGCACCAACCACTCCAAAATTATATCCCCACCTGCTTTTAACATTTCTATCTTTATCCCATCAATCCCAGCTGCCTTACCCCCTTTCATTCTACCCACTGCCTCACGAACTTCCCCTACACCCACAACTGGCTCTTCCACACTCCTACAAGATGTTATTCCTCCTTGCCCTACACACGAAATCACAGCTTCCCTGTCTTCATCAACATTTAACAAATCCTCAAAATATTCTCTCCATCTTCCCGATACCTCTAACTCTCCATTTAATAACTCTCCTCTCCTATTTTTAACTGTCAAATCCATTTGTTCTCTAGGCTTCCTCAACTTATTAATCTCATTCCAAAACTTTTTCTTATTTTCAACAAAATTTGCTGATAACATCTCACCCACTCTCTCATCTGCTCTCTTTTTACATTGCTTCACCACTCTTTTAACCTCTCTTTTCTCTCCATATACTCTTCCCTCCTTGCATCACTTCTACTTTGTAAAAACCTCTCATATGCTAACTTTTCTCCTTACTACTCTCTTTACATCATCATTCCACCAATCGCTCCTCTTCCCTCCTGCACCCACTCGCCTGTAACCACAAACTTCTGCTGAACACTCTAACACTACATTTTTAAATCTACCCCATACATTTTGACCCCATTGCCTACACTCTCACTAGCCCATCTATCCTCCAATAGTTGTTTATATCTTACCCTAACTGCCTCCTCTTTTAGTTTATAAACCTTCACCTCTCTTTTACTTACTGATTCTATTTTCCTTGTATCCCATCTACCTTTTACTCCCACTGTAGCTATAACTAAAAAGTGATCTGATATATCTGTAGCCCCTCTATAAACATGTACATCCTGAAGTCTACTCAACAGTCTTTTATCTACCAATACATAGTCCAACAAACTACTGTCATTACGCCCTACATCATATCTTGTATACTTATTTATCCTCTTTTTCTTAAAATATGTATTAACTATAACTAAACCCCTTTCTATACAAAGTTCAATCAAAGGGCTCCCATTATCATTTACACCTGGCACCCCAAACTTACCTACTACACCCTCTCTGCATGTTTCTCCCACTTTAGCATTTAGGTCCCCTACCACAATTACTCTCTCATTTGGTTCAAAAGTTCCTATACATTCGCTTAACATCTCCCAAAATCTCTCTCTCTCCTCTACACTCCTCTCTTCTCCAGGTGCATACACGCTTATTATGACCCACTTTTCGCATCCGACCCTTATTTTAATCCACATAATCCTTGAATTTACACATTTATATTCCCTCTTTCCTTCCATAACTGATCCTTCAACATTATTGCTACCCCTTCCTTAGCTCTAACTCTCTCAGATACTCCTGACTTAATCCCATTTATTTCTCCCCACTGAAACTCGCCTACCCCTTCAGCTTTGTTTCGCTTAGGGCCAGGACATCCAACTTCTTTTCATTCATAACATCGGCAATCATCTCTTTCTTATCATCCGCACTACATCCACGCACATTCAGACACCCAATTTTATAAAGTTTTTCTTCTTCTCGTTTTTAGTAGATTTGTACAGGAGAAGGGGTTACTAGCCCATTGCTCCCGGCATCTTAGTCGCCTCATACGACACGCATGGCTTACGGAGGAAAGATTCTTTTCCACTTCCCCATGGACAATAGAGAAAATAAAAAGAACAAGAGCTATTAAGAAAAGAAGAAAAACCTAGATGTGTGTATGTATATATATGCATGTGTATGCCAGTGTAGTGTGACCTAAAGTGTAAGTAGAAGTAGCTAGATATACCTGTTATCCAGCGTGTTTATGAGACAGAAAAAGACACCAGCAATCCTACCATCATGTAAAACAGTTTCAGGTTTCTGTTTCACAGTCACCTGGCAGGACGGTAGTACCTCCCTGGGTGGTTGCTGTCTACCAACCTACTACCTATATATATATATATATATATATATATATATATATATATATATATATATATATATATATATATATATATATATATATATATATATATATATATATATATATATATATAGTATATATATATATATATATATATATATATATATATATACATATATATATATATATATATATATATATATATATATATATATATATATATATATGAAAAGATGTGCAGTTTGTGAAGGTTGGTGAGTGGTGGTAGTGTGGAAGATGGCCAGTGTGGGTGGGGGAGAATAAGGCCTACACTGTGTGCCGGCCAAGATTATCGTATATACAAACCTTGGAAATCTCTCATAAAAACATGAACCTCCAGCACCATGCGCCATGCTTCCAGTTAACCTAGAAATGATTACGTGTCGATGCATGGAATAATTAGAGGCATATGTTATGGAAAAACAATGTGTGGTTAATGTTCACGAGGGAGTGACCAGTGCCTTCTCCCCCACGCCACAGGGGAGAGGGAAGAGGCGCTGTGTGTAGGTGGTGAGGGAAGACACTGGTGTTCAACAGTGCACATACCCACATCTTTCATGACGTACATGGGAAACAAATAATGTTGTGTGTATTGTGTGTGTTGTGTGTATTGTAAGACAGTGTGAACAATATATAGAGTGCAAAGTCCATGAGTAGTGTACTCCCCTCACTCCTCTTCCCTGGCGACCCCCACCCAACAACATGCGCCTTCCCCACCCAACTACCTGCGCCTCCCTCACCCAAATCCCAGAGAGATGAATGCCAGTCAGGAGGAAGCGAGCAGCCAGGAAAATGGCACGGCTGGCAATACTAGGAGAGGCAAGTGTCGGTCGTGTTTACAGCTTCGTTGTCTCAACTCTAATGGTTTCCTCCGCAAACATGGCAGCTGCCCGGGTTCAAGATGTCCTCCTGTGGACAGTGATAACCCAGAGCCACTTCAGGCACCTGAACCCACTCGAACAGATCTCATCTCATCAGATAATATCTTGGAAGCAATTAAAGCAACAGGTATCAGGACACTCACACATATTCCCAAAGCAGCCCGTCCACACGCAGCTGGGAAACTTACGGACCTCTTAATAAAAGTAAACGATGGTTCTGCTATCCTAAATGCTCCACCAACCATCAAGGCATGGCACAACTTGCTACTTTTTGGCAATGTCTGCTTAGCTGTGCCGGGAAGAAGGGAAAAGAGGCTAGCCTCAATGATCATTAAATCCTTAAGAGACTTTCCTAGAGCTGATAACCTCATTCACCTTCCCCATCAACACAAAAATGGGAGAGGCAGAACCCCCACTCACTCCACTGACAGCGAAAAAGTCCAAGTGAGCAAGAAAATTGAAGAGGGCAACACAGTGGGAGCAATCAGAATTATCACCAGTGAAGATACAGTTGCCCCCAGGGATGCTGACACTGCTGAAGCACTTAGAGGAAAGCACCCTGCTAGGGAAACCAGGGGTACCAACTGTTCCAACACCTCTGTCCCCACTGTGGAACCACTGATTGTGCAAGACTCAGACATTTACAAAGCAATAATGTCATTCCCGTCCGCCTCTGCTGGGGGTTACACTGGAATAAGGCCACAGCATTTAAATTAAATGGTTAATCCAGTTATCGGGAAGATTGCAGAGACACTGCTTTCAGAGATCACAAGGTTCGTCAACAATTCCTTGGATGGTCTGATTCCTGATGAGATTAAACCTTTCTTTTTTGGAGCATCACTTTGTGCCCTTAAAAAGAAGGATGGAGGAATTAGGCCAATCGCAGTGGGCAACACGTTTCGCCGCCTCGTTTCTAAAGCTGCTGTAAGAAGTATTCGCGCAGAGGCAGCCATCATGCTTCAACCAAACTAGCTTGGCATTGGGGTCTCTCAAGGAAGTGAAGCAGCGGTTCATGCAACAAGGGCGTATATCGACAACCTGCCTGAGGACAACGCAGTGGTTAAATTAGATTTCAAGAATGCATTTAATCTCCTGAAAAGAGACGTAGTATTAGCAGCTGTACAAGAACATTTCCCAGATCTCTTCCCTTTTGTTTCAGCTGGATATAGCAAGGAATCAATGCTCCTGTTTGGAGAGCATGAAATTACATCATCAGAGGGTGTCCAGCAAGGGGACCCTCTCGCACCATTTCTCTTCTGTATAGCAGTTAGGGAAATCACAGTAAGACTGACCAGTGAGCTAAACATCTGGTTCCTGGATGATGGCACACTAGCAGGTACAAAGGAGTCCCTTTTAGATGATCTTACATAGGTGATGACACGGGGACAGGAAATGGGTCTCATCCTGAATCCATCCAAATGTGAAATCATCTCAGTCAATCAACAAGTGATAGATGCAGTGATATCAAAACTACCAGGAGCAACAGTCATTGCCCCTACTAACAGTGTCTCGCTTGGAGCACCTCTGGGAAGCGATGCCATTGACACAATTCTCAGGAAGAAACTGGAAGAATTGAGGAGAATGGAACAACGAATAGGCAATCTTGACACCCATGATGCCTTGTACCTTCTCACAAAATGCTTGAGTCTGCCCAGGTTGACATATTTCCTAAGATGTGCTCCTTCATATGATAACCCTATACTGCACGAATATGAGAGTATCCTGAGGCAGATCTTTACTAAAGTACTTAACCTTACTCTAGAAGATGGGCAGTGGGACCAAGCTACACTCTCAGTCAGACTAGGAGGCATTGGTGTCCGCAATCCATCTCAGATTGCTCTACCTGCTTTCCTGTCTTCATGCATTGCATCCAGAGGGCTTGTAGCAGCAATTCTCCCTGAACATCTTAGGGATACGATTGGAATCCATGACCAAAAGTTCGTTGATGGAGCCAGGATCTGGGATAATCTAACAGGCTCTGAAACCAGGCTTGCTCCCCCCAATAACTACAAAAAGTCGCACTGGGATGGCCCAATAGTAGAGAATATAGCCTCAGCAATGCTTCAGAGTGTGTCAGAGAAGGATAGAGCCCGCCTCCTTGCAGTGAGAGCTCCTCATGAAGGGGACTTTCTTTTGGTTGTTCCCAACTCCAGCCTTGGCACACGCCTCGACCCACAGACCATCCGCATTGAAGTTGCCCTTCGACTTGCCGCCAATATTCTCGCCGAACACAGGTGTATTTGTGGCAGTGAAGAAGCAGACCGATTCGGGTATCATGGTCTTGTGTGTCGTAAATCCGAGGGAAAGATTGCAAGACATGAAGAGGTTAATAACATTATCAAGAGGAGCCTCACAACAGCCGGATGCCCAGCAGTAAGGGAACCACCCCAACTATGCAGATCTGATGGCAGCCAAAAGCGTCCAGATGGTATCTCCCTTCAAGCCTGGACAGACGGCAAGCAGGTGGTGTGGGACTACACATGTGCATCTACCTTGGCTGATACCTATCTCCAATACACCAGGGAGGAAGGAGGGGCAACTGCCACCTTCAGGGAGTCCCAGAAGTCGAGAAAATATGGAGAACTTGCCCATCATTATATGTTTGTTCCCATAGGCTCGGAGACCCTTGGCTCATAGAGAAAGAGTGCATCTAAGTTCCTCAAGGAGCTGGGCAAAAGACTCAACAGGGTAACTAGTGATCCCAGGGCAGCTAGTTTTCTGTTCCAGCGACTCAGCGCTGCTGTTCAGAGGGGTAATGCATGCTGTATTCTGGGCACGCGCCCCAGCTCGGAAGAGCTGGATGAGATTTTCGCATTATAATCATTGACAAACATGTAACAATATGTACTAGACATGTATCTCTCACACCTCGTGTACTGTATATGCCATCTTTATATCAACAATGTATCTCTTAAATCTTTTGTACAATATTATGTAATAAAATATACCTATTGGTAAAAAAAAAAAAAAAAAGAAGATGGGGTGGTAGGGGAAGTGGAATATTCAAATGGCATCAGGAAGAAATCAAATTTTCTTCCTTGAAGCCTTTATCCACTTCTCCGAGGCTATAGGTCCCAATTTGTACCAGATGTGAACCCCATCTTTATATATATATATATATATATATATATATATATAAGATGGGGTTCACATATATATATATATATATATATATATATATATATATATATATATGGAATATTATATTCAAATGGCAAAATATTCTTCCTTGAAGCCTTTTTATCCACTTCTCGAGGCTATGGGTCCCACAATTTGTACTAGGGGTGGACCCATTATATATATATATATATATATATATATATATATATATATATATATATATATATATATATATATATATATATGTGTGTGTGTGTGTGTGTGTATATATATATATGTATATATATATATATATATATATATATATATATATATATATATATATATATATATATATATATATATATATATATATTTATATATATATATTTATATTATATATATACATACACACACACACACACACACACACACACATATATATATATACGTATATATATATATTTATATATATATATATATATATATATATATATATATATATATATATATATATATATATATATATATATATATATATATATATATATATATATATATATATTTTGTACTCACCTAATTGTGGTTGCAGGGGTCGAGACTCAGCTCCTGGCCCCGCCTCTTCGCTGTCCGCTACTGGGTCTCTGCTCTCCCTGCTCCATGAGCTTTATCATACCTCGTCTTAAAACTATGTATGGTTCCTGCCTCCACTATATCTTTCTCTAGACTATTCCACTTCCTGACTACTCTGTGGCTGAAGAAATGCTTCCTAACATCCCTTTGACTCATCTGATTCTTCAGCTTCCAGTTGTGTCCCCTTGTTTCTGTGTTTCCTCTCTGGAACATCCTGTCACTGTCTACCTTGTCGATTCCCCGCAGTATTTTGTATGTCGTTATCATGTCTCCTCTGATCCTTCTTTCCTCCAGTGTTGTTAGTAATATTTCCCTCAACCTTTCTTCATAGGACAGACCCCTGAGTTGTGGAACTAACCTTGTCGCAAACCTTGGCACTTTCTCTAGTTTCTTTACGTGCTTGACCATGTGTGTGTGTGTGTGTGTGTGTGTGTGTACTCACCTATTTGTACTCACCTATTTGTGGTTGCAGTGGTCGAGTCATAGTTTCTGGTTCCGCCTTTTCACTGATTGCTACTAGGTCCTCTCTCTCCCTGCTCCATGAGCTTTACCAAACCTCGTCTTAAAACTATATATGGTTCCTGCCTCCACTGCGTCGCTTTCTAGGCTATTCCACTTCCTGACAACTCTATGACTGAATAAATACTTCCTAACGTCCCTTTGACTCATAGGAGTCTTCAACTTCCAATTGTGACCCCTTGTTTCTGTGTCCCCTCTCTGGAACATCTTGTCTCTGTCCACCTTATCTATTCCTCGCAGTATTTTATATGTCGTTATCATGTCTCCCCTAACCCTCCTGTCCTCTAGTGTCGTCAGGCCGATTTCCCTTAACCTTTCTTCGTAGGACAATCCCCTCAGCTCTGGGACTAGTCTTGTTGCAAACCTTTGCACTTTCTCTAATTTCTTGACGTGCTTGACCAGGTGTGGGTTCCAAACTGGTGCTGCATACTCCAGTATGGGCCTGACGTATATGGTGTACAGAGTCTTGAATGATTCCTTAGTGTGGTATTGGAACGCTATTCTTAGGTTTGCCAGCCGCCCGTATGCTGCAGCAGTTATCTGATTGATGTGTGCCTCAGGAGATGTGCTTGTTATTTTACTCATCCCAATATCTTTTTCCTTGAGCGAGGTTTCAAGTCTTTGGCCACCTAGACTATATACTCTGTCTGCGGTCTTCTTTGCCCTTCCCCGATCTCCATGACTTTACATTTGGCAGGGTTAAATTTAAGGAGCCAGTTACTGGACCAGGCTTGTAGCCTGTCCAGGTCTCTTTGTAGTCCTGCCTGATCCTCGACTGATTTAATTCTTCTCATTAACTTCACATCATCTGTGTGTGTGTGTGTGTGTGTGTGTGTGTGTGTGTGTGTGTGTGTGTGTGTGTGTGTGTGTGTGTGTGTGTGTGTGTGTATGTGTGTGTGTGTGTGTGTGTGTGTGTATGTGTGTCATGCCGAATAGGTTAAATTTGCGATTTTGACTTAAACAACAATGCTCATTTTGCCGAATAAGGCAAGCGAAATTTTAATAGGAATGCTTCACAGAAAGCGCTGCTTTGTGATTCAGGATGATTAGAGCACCACACTTTCCAGTGCTCCAGGATGGTGGGAGCACTACACTCCATGGTGAGCACAACACATGAGAGCACTACACTCCTTGGTGCTCCAGGATGGTGAGAGCACTACACTAATTTGTGCTCCAGGATGGTGAGAGCACTACACTCCTTGGTGCTCCAAGATGGAGAGAGCACCACACTTCTTGGAGCTCCAGGATGGTGAGAGCACTACACTTCTTGGTGCTCTAGGATGGTGAGAGGTACCACATGCTCCAGTGCTCCAGGATGGTGAGAGCACCACAGTTCTTGGAGCTCCAGAATGGTGAGAGCACTACACTCCTTGGTTCTCCATGATGGTGAGAGCACTACACTCCTTGGTGCTCCAGGATGGTGAGAGCACCACAAGCTCCAGTGCTCCAGGATGGTGAGAGCACTACACTTCTTGGTTCTCCAGGATGGTGAGAGCACTTCACTTCTTGGTGCTCCAGGATGGTGAGAGCACCACACTCTCCAGTGCTCCTGGGTGGTGACAGCACCTCACTCCTCAGTGCTCCAGGGTAGTGACAGCACCACACTCTCCAGTGCTCCACGGTGGTAACAGCACCACGGTGGTAACAGAGCACTACACTCCTTGGTGCTCCAGGATGGTGAGAGCACCACATGCTCCAGTGCTCCAGGATGGTGAGAGGTACCAAATGCTCCAGTGCTCCAGGATGGTGAGAGCACTACACTTCTTGGTTCTCCAGGATGGTGAGAGCACTACACTTCTTGGTTCGCCAGGATGGTGAGAGCACTTCACTTCTTGGTGCTCCAGGATGGTGAGAGCACCACACTCTCCAGTGCTCCTGGGTGGTGACAGCACCTCACTCCTCAGTGCTCCAGGGTAGTGACAGCACCACACTCTCCAGTGCTCCACGGTGGTAATAACACCACACTCTCCAGTGTTCCAGGGTGGTGACAGCACAACACTTCTCAGTTCTCCAGGATGGTGACAGCACCACACTCCTCAGTGCTCCAGGATGGTGAGAGCACCACATGCTCCAGTGCTCCATTATTGTGAGAGCACCACATGCTCCAGTGCTCCACGATGATGAGAGCACCACACTCTCCAGTGCTCCTGGGTGGTGACAGCACCTCACTCCTCAGTGCTCCAGGGTAGTGACAGCACCACACTCTCCAGTGCTCCACGGTGGTAATAACACCACACTCTCCAGTGTTCCAGGGTGGTGACAGCACAACACTTCTCAGTTCTCCATGATAGTGAGAGCACCACATGCTCCAGTGCTCCAGGATGGTGAGAGCACCACATGCTCCAGTGCTCCATTATTGTGAGAGCACCACATGCTCCAGTGCTCCACGATGATGAGAGCACCACATGCTCCAGTGCTCCAGGATGACGAGAGCACCACATTTTCCTGTGCTCCAGGATAGTGAGAGCATCACATGCTCCAGTGCTCCAGGATATTGAGAGCATCACATGCTCCAGTGCACCAGGATGGTGAGAGCACCACATGTTATAGTGCTCCATGATGGTGGGAGCTCCACATGCTCCAGGATAGTGAGATCATCACATGCTCCAGTGCTCCAGGATATTGAGAGCATCACATGTTCCAGTGCACCAGGATGATGAGAGCACCACATGCTCCAGTGTTCCATGATGGTTAGAGCACCACATGCTCCAGTGCTCCAGGATAGTGAGAGCACCACATGCTCCAGTGCTCCAGGATGGTGAGAGCACCACATGCTCCAGTGCTCCAGGATGGTGGGTGCACCACATGCTCCAGTGCTCTAGGATAGTGAAAGCACCACATGCTCCAGTGCTTCAGGATCAATCAACATTTGTGGTGTATACTTAAGATAATTAATGAATGTATTATTGTATCCGTTTGACAATGTATATTCATACTTAAATGAAATAATGTATATGTATGACTGCATATGACAGATGTGGCAAGTGTTCTCTGTGTCATGGTAAGATCTTAGCTATTTCACTATCATGATTCTCTCTCTCTCTCTCTCTCTCTCTCTCTCTCTCTCTCTCTCTCTCTCTCTCTCTCTCTCTCTCTCTCTCTCTCTCTCTCTCTCTCTGCAAGTTATCAGCAATTCTCTTCTCCATTTCTTTCTTTCTCTTTTCGCTTTCTTCTTCTCATCTATCATTCCTTTCGGTCACTTCCTCCCTCAGCATTCCTAAAATGGGGTAGAATTCCAAGCACAATTACGGAAGTATTTTTCTCAAAGGTCGTAATAGGTTCCCGACAACCAATAATTGTTCCAGAGACAATCTGAAGCGCGCTGCTGCTCTTTTCTTTGTTTGGTTAAAATATAAACAAAAAAATGATCTTAACGAAGGTGCAGTGTTGGTGTTTTGCTTGAAAATGAGCCAAAGGAAAATGTTCCTCGAGGCTGGAGTTGGAAATGATGGTTTACTGCAATGAACAACAATGTGTTCACTGAGTACATCTTCACTGATCATTTCACATACATGATTAATTTGAAGTGACCAAAAGCCAATAAAAGTGTCCTAAATTTACATCATGATTCAAGAAGTGAAATAACACGATTGTAAATAAATCACATGACGGTGTCCTTGAGGAGAGTTGAGCTAGAGCACGACAAGGCCATGTTGGTGTGAGACTCGTCTGTAAAAACCTTGTTTTGTGGACACAGTGGGGCCCATGATAACGTTGCTATGTTGTATAGAAATATACCTAGTTGGATAAATCGTGTTATACCGGAGTGGACCAGTGCTTTACCCACTGGCCTCCAAGGTTAAAGACTCGCGTGCCATGGGTTCGAGCCTCAACCATTCTGTGATTTGTCCCAAGTAAATGCATTCGTGTTCATTGGCTCATTATTTGTCTTCTTACTACGACAGCTTTTAGTCATATAAGTATAAGCAAAAGATACAATAGTAAAGAATCTTTAATAAAAGAAGATGAGTCTTTCAGGCACCAAGACTTTTAACGTCTCATAATATTTGATAAGTCTTGGTGCCCCTGCAAAAGTGCGTCTGTTTGTAAGTTTTTTTTAATTTCTTATGTGTCATTTACTAACACTGTGTCACTGTTATATACTACTTGCTCCAACTGATTAAAGCAAGGTCTTTCATTATCATAACAAAAAATGTCTCATCTCTGAAGATGTGCGTATTACATAGGAGTGAGTGGAGACGAATGGTTCTTAGGACTTGACGAGCTGTTGGAGTGTGAGCAGAGAAATATTTTGTGAAAGGATTTAGGAAACCAGTTAGCCGGACTTGAGTCCTGGAAGTGGGAAATACAATGCCTGCACTTTAAAGAAGTGGTCCGGGATATTTCTTGTGTGATAAATGGTTTGAAAACCGACAAGTTTTCAACATATACGAATCTTTATTAAGGAAACGTTTCGCCATACAGTGGCTTCTTCAGTCCAATACAAGGCAGAGAGGGGTAATGAGAGGAGGAGTTTGAGGTAATCAGTCCCTCAACTTGGAATCAATGTTTTCAGTCCATCACTCTTGTAGAAAGTACAGCATAGGGCCGGAGAAGTGGCTTAAATACTGCAGACAGGTGAGTGACATCTAAACTGTTGTATCTGCTCGCCTTTGTAAACACAGTGATAGTATGAATGATGGTGAAAGTGTTTCTTTTTTTGGATCACCCTGCCTCAGTGGGAGACGGCCGATGTGTTATATATATAGTATATATATATAACATGGTGGTTTGGACATGTAGAGAGAATGGAACGAGACCGAGTGACTTCGAGAGTGTATAAATCTGTAGTGGAGGGAAGGCGGGGTAGGGGTCGGCCTAGGAAAGGTTGGAGGGAGGGGGTAAAGGAAGTTTTGTGTGCGAGGGGCTTGGACTTCCAGCAAGCATGTGTGAGCGTATTTGATAGGAGTGAATGGAGGCATATGGTTTTTAATACTTGACGTGCTGTTGGAGTGTGAGCAAAGTAACATTTATGAAGGGATTCATGGAAACCGGCAGGCCGGACTTGAGTTCTGGAGATGGGAAGTACAGTGCCGGCACTCTGAAGGAGGGGTGTTAATGTTGCAGTTTTATAACTGTAGTGTAAAGCACCCTTCTGGCAAGACAGTGATGGAGTGAATGATGATGAAAGTTTTTCTTTTTCGGGCCACCCTGCCTTGGTGGGAATCGGCCGATGTGTTAATAAAATAAAAATATATATATATAATATATATATATATATATATATATATATATATATATATATATATATATATATATATATATATATATATATATATATATATATATATATATATATATATATGATGAAGCAGATTGCTTGGGACTACACCTGTGCTGCCACATTGTCAGACACCTACCGCCACACTCCTTAGCCGAAGAGGGTGGAGCTGCCAGCCACAGGGAGACCCAGAAGACCCGCAAATATGAAGACCTTCCTCTTGCTATAACTTCATCCCAATAGGGTCGGAGACCCATGGAGCATGGGGCAAGTGTGCTCTAAAGTTTCTCAAGGAGCTGGGTGGAAAACTCATCATAGAAACCAAGGACCACAGGGCGACCAGCTTCCTCTTTCAGAGACTCAGTGTTGCGATCCAGAGGGGAAATGCCTGCAGTAATCTGGGCACGCGGCCCACTACCGGGGAGCTGGACGAAGTATTTGACATGTAGCTCTGAGTTGTCATCTATGTTGTTTTACTCACTATTGTATTCTTGTTAATGTATTTTGACAATGTATTGTATCTTGAAATAAATTTTATATATATTTAATAAAAGATGGGGTGGTAGGGGAAGTGGAATATTCAAAGGGCTTCAGAAAGACATCTAAATATTCTTCCTTGAAGCCTTTTTATCCACTTCTCCGAGGCTATGGGACCAACAATTTACACCAGAGGTGGACCCCATTTTATATATATATATATATATATATATATATATATATATATATATATATATCCTACAAAGATCACGCATCCAGCAGACCTAGATGTTTTTCTCGTGATCCGAAGATACTCAGGGCAGTTTGGTAAATGATTCAAAATCACTTGTTTCGTGATTTCATTGCCATATAGACTGTTTGTTTAGGCGGGTATTCAAACAGGAGGAGGCTGAAATTAATTCTTGAGATACCACTGCCACGAGTGACCTCGGATCACGAGAAAAACATCTAGCTCTGCTGTATGGGTGATTTTTTTAGGATCGCTAGCTCAGCGGTAAGGTGATATGGTACGTTGTGTTGTCTCTTGAGGAGGGACAATGTGTCGTAAGGACGAGCCCTGGCCTGCCGCAGTTTGGTAAATGATTTAAAATCACTTGTTTCGTGATTACATTGATATATATATATATATATATATATATATATATATATATATATATATATATATATATATATATATATATATATATATATATATATATATATATATATATACCTGAAGGGTAGGCGAGTTTCAGTGGGGAGAAATAAATGGGATTAAGTCAGGAGTATCTGAGAGAGTTAGAGCTAAGGAAGGGGTAGCAATAATGTTGAAGGATCAGTTATGGAAGGAAAAGAGGGAATATAAATGTGTAAATTCAAGGATTATGTGATTAAAATAAGGGTCGGATGCGAAAAGTGGGTCATAATAAGCGTGTATGCACCTGGAGAAGAGAGGAGTGTAGAGGAGAGAGAGAGATTTTGGGAGATGTTAAGCGAATGTATAGGAACTTTTGAACCAAATGAGAGAGTAATTGTGGTAGGGGACCTAAATGCTAAAGTGGGAGAAACATGCAGAGAGGGTGTAGTAGGTAAGTTTGGGGTGCCAGGTGTAAATGATAATGGGAGCCCTTTGATTGAACTTTTGTATAGAAAGGGGTTTAGTTATAGGTATACATATTTTAAGAAAAAGAGGATAAATAAGTATACAAGATATGATGTAGGGCGTAATGACAGTAGTTTGTTGGACTATGTATTGGTAGATAAAAGACTGTTGAGTAGACTTCAGGATGTGCATGTTTATAGAGGGGCTACAGATATATCAGATCACTTTTAGTTATAGCTACAGTGGGAGTAAAAGGTAGATGGGATACAAGGAAAATAGAATCAGTAAGTAAAAGAGAGGTGAAGGTTTATAAACTAAAAGAGGAGGCAGTTAGGGTAAGATATAAACAACTATTGAGGATAGATGGGCTAGTGAGAGTGTAGGCAATGGGGTCGAAAATGTATGGGGGTAGATTTAAAAATGTAGGTTAGAGTGTTCAGCAGAAGTTTGTGGTTACAGGCGAGTGGGTGCAGGAGGGAAGAGGAGCGATTGGTGGAATGATGATGTAAAGAGAGTAGTAAGGGAGAAAAAGTTAGCATATGAGAGGTTTTTACAAAGTAGAAGTGATGCAAGGAGGGAAGAGTATATGGAGAGAAAAAGAGAGGTTAAAAGAGTGGTGAAGCAATGTAAAAAGAGAGCAGATGAGAGAGTGGGTGAGATGTTATCAGCAAATTTTGTTGAAAATAAGAAAAAGTTTTGGAATGAGATTAATAAGTTGAGGAAGCCTAGAGAACAAATGGATTTGACAGTTAAAAATAGAGAGGAGAGTTATTAAATGGAGAGTTAGAGGTATCGGAAGATGGAGAGAATATTTTGAGGATTTGTTAAATGTTGATGAAGACAGGGAAGCTGTGATTTCGTGTGTAGGGCAAGGAGGAATAACATCTTGTAGGAGTGTGGAAGAGCCAGTTGTGGGTGTAGGGAAGTTCGTGAGGCAGTGGGTAGAATGAAAGGGGGTAAGGCAGCTGGGATTGATGGGATAAAGATAGAAATGTTAAAAGCAGGTGGGGATATAATTTTGGAGTGGTTGGTGCTATTATTTAATAAATGTATGGAAGAGGGTAAGGTACCTAGGGATTGGCAGAGAGCTGTATTGTTCCTTTGTATAAAGGCAAAGGGGACAAAAGAGAGTGCAAAATTATAGGGGAATAAGTCTGTTGAGTGTACCTGGTAAAGTGTATGGTAGAGTTATTATTGAAAGAATTAAGAGTAAAACAGAAAGCAGGATAGCAGATGAACAAGGGGGCTTTAGGAAAGGTAGGGGTGTGTAGACCAAGTGTTTACAGTGAAACATATAGGTGAACAGTATTTGGATAAGGGTAAAGATGTTTTTGTGGCATTTATGGATTTGGAAAAGGCGTATGATAGGGTAGATAGGGGGCAATGTGGCAGATGTTGCAGGTGTATGGAATAGGAGGAAGGTTACTGAAAGCAGTGAAGAGTTTTTATGAGGATAGTGAGGCTCAGGTTAGAGTGTGTAGGAGGGAAGGGACTATTTCCCAGTAAAAGTGGGCCTTAGACAAGGATGTGTGATGTCACCGTGGTTGTTCAATATATTTATAGATGGGGTTGTAAGAGAAGTGAATGCGAGGGTCTTGGCAAGAGGTGTTGGGCTAAAAGATAAAGAAGCAAATACAAAGTGGGAGTTGTCACAGTTGCTTTTTGCTGATGACACTGTGCTTTTGGGAGATTCTGAAGAGAAGCTGCAGAGGTTGGTGGATGAATTTGGTAGGGTGTGTAAAAGAAGAAAATTGAAAGTGAATATAGGAAAGAGTAAGGTGATGAGGATAACAAAAGAATAGGTGACGAAAGATTGGATATCAGATTGGAGGGAGAGAGTATGGAGGAGGTGAATGTATTCAGATATTTGGGAGTGGACATGTCGGCGGATGGGTCTATGAAGGATGAGGTGAATCATAGAATTGATGAGGGGAAAAGGGTGAGTGGAGCACTTGAGTCTGTGGAGACAAAGAACCTTGTCTATGGAAGTAAAGAGGGAATGTATGAGAGTATAGTTATACCAACGCTCTTATATGGGTGTGAAGCATGGGTGATGAATGTTGCAACGAGGAGAAGGCTGGAGGCAGTGGAGATGTCATGTCTGAGGTCAATGTGTGGTGTGAATATAATGGAGAATTCGGAGTTTGGAAATTAGGAGGAGGTGCGGATTCCAAAACGATTGTCCAGAGAGCTGAGGAGGGGTTGTTGAGGTGGTTTGGACATGTAGAGAGAATGGAACGAGACAGAGTGACTTCGAGAGTGTATAAATCTGTAGTGGAGGGAAGGCGGGGTAGGGGTCGGCCTAGGAAAGGTTGGAGGGAGGGGTAAAGGAAGTTTTTGTGCGAGGGGCTTGGACTTCCAGCAAGCATGTGTGAGCGTATTTGATAGGAGTGAATGGAGGCATATGGTTTTTAATACTTGACGTGCTGTTGGAGTGTGAGCAAAGTAACATTTATGAAGGGATTCAGGGAAACCGGCAGGCCGGACTTGAGTTCTGGAGATGGGAAGTACAGTGCCGGCACCTGAAGGAGGGGTGTTAATGTTGCAGTTTTATAACTGTAGTGTAAAGCACCCTTCTGGCAAGACAGTGATGGAGTGAATGATGATGAAAGTTTTTCTTTTCGGGCCACCCTGCCTTGGTGGGAATCGGCCGATGTGTTAATAAAAAAATAATATATATATATATATATATATATATATATATATATATATATATATATATATATATATATATATATATGTATATATATATATATATATATATATATATATATATATATATATATATATATATATATATATATATATATATATATATATATATATATATATATATATATATATATATATATATATATATATATATATATATATATAATATATATATATATATATATATATATATATATATATATATATATATATATATATATATATATATATATATATATATATGTCGTGCCGATTAGGTAAAACTTGTTATTTTGGCTTAAATAGCAACGCTCACTTGCCATATAAGACAAGTGAAAATTTGTGTATGCAATAATTTCGCCAAAATCATTCTGAACATAACGAAAAATATATTTCATTGTGTTTGTTTATTATTAAATTAATGTTAACGTATCTAAAATATATTTAATTGGGTTAGGCTAAATTAAATTGCGCTTGTTGTAATAAGGTTAGGTAGGTTTTCAAAGTTTCTCTTGGTACAAAATTATAAATTCTTACATTAACATAAATGAAAAGAATATATCTTTAAACGTATATGAGAAAAATTTTGAAAGGACTTAATTTTAGATGAGTTCTTGCTAATTGACCAGTTTTACCTAATCGGCACGACATATATATATATATATATATATATATATATATATATATATATATATAGTATATATATATGTCGTGCCGAATAGGTAAAACTTGCGATTTTGGCTTAAGAAGCAATGTTCGTTTTGCCGAATAAGGCAGGTGAAAATTTGCAATAATTTCGCAAAAATGATTCTAAACCTAATGAAAAAAAATATATTTCATTGTGTTTGTTTATTAATAAATTATTGTAAATATATTTAGTTGGATTAGGCTAAATTAAATTGCGCTTGTTATAATAAGTTTAGATAAGTTTTCTAAGGTTCTTTTGGTACAAAATTATTAATTTTTGCATTGATGTAAATGAAAAATATATATCTTTAAACGGATAAGAGAAAATTTTAGAAAGGACTTAATTTTAAATGAGTTCTTGCTAATTGACCAGTTTACCTATTCGGCACGACATATATATAATTAACACACCGGCCGTCTCCCACTGAGGCTGGGTGACCCCAAAAAAGAAACACTTTCATCATCATTCACTCCAACACAGTCTTGCCAGAGGCGCGCTTGCACTACAGTTAAAAAACTGGAACATATCAACACCCCTCCTTCAGAGTGCAGGCACTGTACTTCCCACTAACAGGACTCAAGTCGAGCTAACCAGTTTCCCAGAATCACTTAAAAAAATTTACTTTGCTCACACTCCAACAGCACGTCAAATCTTAAAAACCATTTGTCTCCACTCGCTCCTATCTAACACACTCAAGCACACTTGCTTTAAGTCCAAGCCCCTCGCACACAAAACCTCCTTTACCCCCCCCCCTCCAACCATTCCTAGGACGACTCTTACCCTGACCTCTTTCCATTACGGATGTATACACCCTCCAGATCATTCTGTTTTGTTCCAGCGTCGATAAATGTCCGAAACACCTCGACAACCCCTCTTCAGCCCTCTGGATAATTCTTATAAAAACACTGCACCTCCTTCCAATCTCTAAGCTACGGATTCTCTGCATTATATTTACACCACACATTGCCCTCAGACACGACATCACCACCCCTTCCAGCCTTCTCCTTATTGCAACATTTACCACCCATGCTTCACACCCATAAAAGAGCCTTGGTATCATTTTACTGTCATACATTCCTCTCTTTGCTTCCCTGGATAATGTTCTTTGTCTTCACAGACTCCTCACTGCACCATGCACCTTTTTCTCTCTCATCAATTCTATGATTCACCTCGTCTTTCACAGACCCATCTGCTGACAAGTCCACGCCCAAATATCTGAAAACCTTCACTTCCTTCCTACTCCCTCCCTCCAATCTGATATCCATTCTTTCATTACCTATTTTATTTTGTTATCTTCATCACCCTGTTCTTTCCTATATTCACTTTTAATTTCCTTCTTTTACATGCCCTTCCATACATGTCCACCAACCTCTGCAACTTCTCTTCAGAATCTCCCAAAAGTACAGTGTCATCAGCAAAAAGCAATGGGACAGCTCCCATTTTGTGTCAGATTCTTTATCTCGTAATCCCACACCTCTTCCAACAACCGAGCATTCACCTCTTTTACAACGCGATCTACAAACATATTGAACAACCAAGGTGACATCACACAACTCTGTCTTTAATCCTACCTTTACGGGAAAATAATCTCCCTCTTTCCTACATACTCTAACCTGAGCCTCACTATCCTCATAAAAACTCTTAACTGCTTTGCTTAACCTAGCACCTATTCCATCCATTTGCAACTTCTTCCACATTGCTCCCCTATTTACCCTATCATATGCTTTTTCCAAATCCATAAATGCAGTGAAAAATATCTTTACCCTTATCTAAATATTTTTTCAAATATATTCTTCAATGTCTACACACCCCCTACCGTCCTAAAGCCTCCTTGTACATCTGCTATCCTTCTATCTGTTTTACTCTTAATTCTTTCAATTAAAAACTCTACCATACACTTTACCAGGTATACTAAAACACGTTTATACCCCTAAAATTATTACACTTTCCTTTATCCCCTTTGCCTTTATACAGAGGAACTATGCATGATCGTTGCAAATCCCTAGATACCTTTCCCTCATTCATACATTTATTAAATAAAAGAGCAAACAATTCCAAAACTATATCCCCACCTGTTTTTATCATTTCTGTCCTTATCCTATCAAACCCATCTTCTTACCCCTTTTCATTCTACTCACAGCCTCACGCACCTCCCTCACACGCACAACTGGCTCTTCCTCACTCCTACAGGATGTTATACCTCCCTGTCCAGTACATAAAATCACAGGTTCCCTATCTTCATGAACATTTAGTAGTTTCTCAAAATACAGTGGTACCTCTACTTACGAGCAAAATTCGTTCCAGTCGGCTATTCAAGTACCGATACCGAAGGAATTTTTTCCCATAAGAAATAATGAAAATTAGGTTAATCCATTTCAGACCCCCCAAAAATCACTTAAAAAGCACCTACAAAAATACACTTACATAATTGTTCGAGTTGGGAGCTGCTCGTAAGTAGAGATACTACTGTATTCCCTCCGTCTTCCAGATACATCTAACTCTACATCTAATAACTCTCCTCTCCTATTTTTAACTGTCAAGTCCATTCGTTCCCTAG
This sequence comes from Cherax destructor, assembly GCA_009830355.1. Classification (NCBI taxonomy): domain Eukaryota; kingdom Metazoa; phylum Arthropoda; class Malacostraca; order Decapoda; family Parastacidae; genus Cherax; species Cherax destructor. The sequence goes on along the minus strand of WNWK01002029.1, from coordinate 159,685 downwards.
GCTTTCTAAACTTATTAATCTCATTACTAAACTTTTACTTATTCTCAGCAAAGTTTTGATAGCATCTCACCCACTCTCTCTCATTTCCTCTCCTTTTACATTCCCTTAAACTCACTATATCTCTCATTTCCTCTCCATATACTCATCCATCCTTTTAGCACTTCCACCAATTCCTTTTCTTCCCTCCCGCACCCACTTTCCTGTAACCAGACATTTCTGCTGAACACTCTAACACTACATTCTTAAATCTGCCCCATACCTCTTCAACCTCATTGACTATACTCTCATTATCCCATCTTTCTTCCAATAGTTGTTTATATCTTACCCTAACTGCCTCCTCCTTTACTTTATAAACCTTCACCTCTCTCTTACTTGCTGCTGCCATTCACCTTGTATCCCTTTCACCTTTCACTCTCACTGTAACTACAACTAAAAAAAATGATCTGATATATCTGTGGCCACTCTATAAACATGCACATCCTGAAGTCTACCCATCAGTCTTGTATCTACCAATACATTGTCAAATAAACTACTGTCATTACGTCCAATTTCATATCATGCATGCTTATTTATCCTTTGTTCTTAAAAATTGTATAACGTATTACCAAACCCCTTTCTATACAAAGTTTAATCAAAGGCCCCCCATTATCATTCACAACTGGCACCCGAAACGTACCTACCACACCCTCTTTAACTGTGTCTTCAAATTTAGCATTCATGTCCCTACCATAATTACTCTCTCATTACTCTCCCATTAGGTTCAAAACTTCCTAAACACTTAACATCTAACAAAATCTTTCTCTCTCCTCTACACTCCTCTTCTCCAGGTGTATAAACACTTACTATAACCCAATCATTATTTTAATCCACATAATTCTTGAATTTATGCATTAATAATTCCTCTTCTCCTTCCATAACTGTTGATTCTTCAACATTACTGCTACCCCTTCCTTAGCTATAACTCTCTCAGATACTTCTGACCTAATCACATTTATTTCTCCCCAGTTAAACTCCCCTACCCTCTTCAGCTTTGTTTCGCTTAGAGCCTTGTGTGTGTGTGTGTGTGTGTGTGTGTGTGTGTGTGTGTGTGTGTTGAGTGAGAGATATATAACTCTGGGCGCGTGTCACTGAGATATTCACCGTAAGCACCAAACTAACATATTTCTCTCAATGTACACTTCCTTTAGCCATTTTAATAAGTTCTCTTCCTGTAGTTACATTGATTCTCCAAGTTTATTGCCACTGTTTTCTTGCACTGTTTTTGACAGTTGGTCAACTCTATCGTTTATAGCGAATTCTTCCAAAACAGTATAAACTGAGGCAAACTCCTTTCAGCGTATATACACTGAGATATTTAGCTATCTCTGAAAATACCTTGAGATATATACCTCCAGGAGCAAATGAGTTTCACCGAGTGGTGAATATACTCTCAGATTTATACCTCTCGGTGTATATGTAATAACATAAATACCTCTCTGTGTTCATGTGAGCTGTTGTTTAAGCTCTCAGTATATACACAATGAGATACACACTTTCTCAACTTTCGAATATGTACACAGACATATGAACCTCTAGATGTATTTGCAATGAAATAATCACTTCTTGGTGTATATTCACTGAAGTAAACTTCTTGGTGTATATTCACTGAAGTAAACTTCTTGGTGTATATACACCTCTCAAAGTATATATGGAAAATAAAGTTTTATTTCGAAGATTCGCAATTCTCGTTTGTCAAAAATTGTTTTTTGTTGTCCAAACGCACATGAAATTTGTCCAATATTTTAACTAAACCAATAAATATTTTCCAACCGTTATCAATGTTAGGTTCGTCAAATATTTCATTGCAATCAAGGTATGCACAACCTAGTGGAACGTTTTGGGAAAACCAATTCTTTGACTTTTTCACAGTTAAAATTTTTTTTAAGGAAATTTAATTTTGAAATGAATGATCCATTTGACTTTCATTTTATTTTTCTTAAATTCGAGCATTTATGCTCAGGATGTCCTTTTCTGACCCAAAGAAATTAACTAATATAAGATATGATTTTCGTTGGCGAGACAATGTGTTAGTGACATTGTGTTAGTGTGACTTTGTAAATGGTCCGAGTCGGACCGAAACGTCGTCGTAAGCTCCTCTCTTTTTATATGTGCGGGTTGTGTATGTATTGTTCCAGTCACGGTATTGTGCCTTTTTTGTTAATTATTGTTTCAGTGTGTACTAAAACTAGCATAACAACCTAGCCTAACTATGCATAATTTTATGTAATGTAAACCTGCTTAATTTATCAAAACTATTTTTAGAGTTTGCTTTAGAGCGGAATCTTCATGTTATCAGTAGGCTTACAATATAAGTTATTTCCACGCAGTCCCTGTACGCTTCCACGCAGTCCCTGTACGCTTCCACGCAGTCCCTGTACGCTTCCACGCAGTCCCTGTACGCTTCCACGCAGTCCCTGTACGCTTCCACGCAGTCCCTGTACGCTTCCACGCAGTCCCTGTACGCTTCCACGCAGTCCCTGTACGCTTCCACGCAGTCCCTGTACGCATTGTCTGCCTCTGTAATCCCACTAGGACTGAGTGACTGCCTCACACAGCACACTATGGTGGCCATATTATAGTTTTGAAGTTGTCAACACAAGGTTTCTCGTTCCACTTTCCTATGGACACATTACAATCAGTTGAACAGGTTGTGTATAAAGTATATACTATATGCACAATATACTATATATAGGTTGTGTACATAGAATATATACAGAGTTTATAGAATATACACAGAGTTTGCTTATTTCCTTCTTTTGGGATTAAATTCTTGAACGTTGATGGACAGGTTACAAGTAATCTTAATGACCCCCGTGTAGTCGACAGGATTTAAACCAAATATACTAATCAGTGTCACCTGAAGGATGTTAGTGTGAACGTCACTTGTAGAATGTTAATGAGTGTGGACCTCACTTGTAGGATGTTAGTGAGTGTGTGCGTCACTTGTAGGATGTTAGTGAGTGTGTGCGTCACTTGTAGGATGTTAGTGAGTGTGGATGTCACTTGTAGGATGTTAGTGAGTGTGGATGTCACTTGTAGGATGTTAGTGAGTGTGGTTCACTTGTAGATGTTAGTGAGTGTGGATGTCACTTGTAGGATGTTAGTGAGTGTGGTCACTTGTAGGATGTTAGTGAGTGTGGGTCACTTGTAGGATGTTAGTGAGTGTGGATGTCACTTGTAGGATGTTAGTGAGTGTGTGTCACTTGTAGGATGTTAGTGAGTGTGCGTCACTTGTAGGATGTTAGTAGTGTGGATGTCACTTGTAGGATGTTAGTGAGTGTGGATGTCACTTGTAGGATGTTAGTGAGTGTGGACTCACTTGTAGGATGTTAGTAGTGTGGATGTCACTTGTAGGATGTAGTGAGTGTGGATGTCACTTGTAGGATGTTAGTGAGTGTGGATGTCACTTGTAGGATGTTAGTGAGTGTGGACGTCACTTGTAGGATGTTAGTGAGTGTGGATGTCACTGTAGGATGTTAGTGATGTGGATGTCACTTGTAGGATGTAGTGAGTGTGGATGTCACTTGTAGGATGTTAGTGAGTGTGGATGTCACTTGTAGGATGTTAGTGAGTGTGGATGTCACTTGTAGGATGTTAGTGAGTGTGTGCGTCACTTGTAGGATGTTAGTGAGTGTGGATGTCACTTGTAGGATGTTAGTGAGTGTGGATGTCACTTGTAGGATGTTAGTGAGTGTGGATGTCACTTGTAGGATGTTAGTGAGTGTGGATGTCACTTGTAGGATGTTAGTGAGTGTGGATGTCACTTGTAGGATGTTAGTGAGTGTGGATGTCACTTGTAGGATGTTAGTGAGTGTGTGCGTCACTTGTAGGATGTTAGTGAGTGTGGATGTCACTTGTAGGATGTAGTGAGTGTGGATGTCACTTGTAGGATGTTAGTGAGTGTGGATGTCACTTGTAGGATGTTAGTGAGTGTGGATGTCACTTGTAGGATGTTAGTGAGTGTGGATGTCACTTGTAGGATGTTAGTGAGTGTGGATGTCACTTGTAGGATGTTAGTGAGTGTGGATGTCACTTGTAGGATGTTAGTGAGTGTGTGCGTCACTTGTAGGATGTTAGTGAGTGTGGATGTCACTTGTAGGATGTTAGTGAGTGTGGTGTCACTTGTAGGATGTTAGTAGGGGGATGTCACTTGTAGGATGTTAGTGAGTGTGGATGTCACTTGTAGGATGTTAGTGAGTGTGGATGTCACTTGTAGGATGTTAGTGAGTGTGGATGTCACTTGTAAGGATGTTGAGTGAGTGTGGATGTCACTTGTAGGATGTTAGTGAGTGTGTGATGTCACTTGTAGGATGTTAGTGAGTGTGGATGTCACTTGTAGGATGTTAGTGAGTGTGATGTCACTTGTAGGATGTTAGTGAGTGTGGATGTCACTTGTAGGATGTTGAGGTGTGCGTCACTTGAGATGTGGATGTCGCGTCACTTGTAAGATGATCGTGGTGTCGTAGGGATCACTTGTAAGATGATCGTGGGTGTCGACGTCACTTGTAAGATGATCGTGGGTGTCGACGTCACTTGTAAGATGATCGTGGGTGTCGACGTCACTTGTAAGATGATCGTGGGTGTGGTACTGTAGAGTGTGTTCGATGTCACTTGTAAGATGATCGTGGTGTCGAGTACTGCAAGATGATCTGGGGTCGACGTCACTTGTAAGATGTCGTGGGTGTCGACGTCACTTGTAAGATGATCGTGGGTGTCGACGTCACTTGTAAGATGATCGTAGGTGTCGACGTCACTTGTAAGATGATCGTGGGTGTCGACGTCACTTGCAAGATGATCGTGGGTGTCGGCGTCTAACGTTAGTTTTATTTCCAATAAGAGAAGTTTAGCCAGTAACTTTGCAACAACAACTGAACAATGATTCTGTTGCACAGTGTTGGGGGTGTGTTATGTAGTGTGGCTTCTCTCCTTGTGTGACTTGATAAGGCCCATATTGTGGGTCAAGCTGAGGATATACTCCTTGTGTGACTTGATAAGGCCCACATTGTGGGTTAAGCTGAGACTATACTCCTTGTTTGACGCGATGATAACCACATTGTGGGTTAAGCTGAGGCTTTGCTACTTGTATGACGCGATGAAACCCACATTGTGGGTTAAAATGAGGCTATACTCCTTGTATGACGCGATGATACCCACATTGTGGGTTAAACTGAGGCTATACTCCTTGTATGACGCGATGATACCCACATTGTGGGTTAAGCTGAGGCTTTGCTCCTCGTGTGCTGATCGTTCACAATGTAGGCGAAATGAGGTTTAAGAAGTTCTTCCGAGCAAAAAATGTGTGTTTACTAAACAAAATTATTATAGCCAGACGTTAGTGGTAAATTAAGCATATTACACCAGAGACAGCACAGCTAAGTCGAACACTCACCAATTTCCAGTTGAGTTCTACAGTGGAGAATCCTGCTGCTTACGATACACCATACATTCGTGTTGTATGTTTTCTCTAGACATTTAACAAGTTTATAATGTGCATTGCAGTATTAAAGTATATGAGCGATTATTATAATATGCGATTTATTACGTCGTAAATTTTGTTAAAGATAAAAATTATATAAAACCTACTATTTAAAAAATTCGACGTCTTGGAATAAAAAAAAACGGATTTTGAATAAGCGTTTGAAATGAGTTCAGAAAAACGTGTTCACATGTATGATAAGTTTAATTTTGGAGACAAAAATAATTTAATGAAGGTCTATGATTTTATTCCATCTCTGAATCTTTACCTTTATTTTATTGGTAATTACTTTCGTTTTTCATTTTTTCATAAGAGGGAAGAATCGACCCATCATCCTGGCAATCATCACTGCCATATTTAATATTTAAATAAGCTATAGTATTTTTTTTTTTAAATGTCAGAGAGATTTTGAATTGGTATTTTTTGTTATTATTACCTGTAATAACGTAGACAACAGGACCGAAGTACGAGAAAGAGATAGAGAAGAAAGAAATACAAGAGAGAACAATGGAACTCACCGCATCCGGTCTCGTCAGAGACTTGGTCACCGTTTTGGCAGTGATTGAAGCCATCACAGAGGTTGTCAGCCGCCACACACCTGTCCTTGTTTCGCTTGTTTGTTGACACCACACATGTGATGGCTGCCCCGACCTCACACACAGCCACACCTGCAATATTACAACACACATTTAACCCGTGATATGTACAGCAGTCTGCCACACTGCCACCTGTGTCAAGAAGGAAAATGTACAATGACTGGAAGAATACACAAATAACCCGTACACAGGAGACTGACACTTATGATGACGTCGTCATAAGTGTCAGTCTCCTGTGTGCTGGTTATTTATGCAACACTTCTGTAGCAACACTCTCTTAATATAAGTCAATGAACATATTTGTGTTCGCTCCCCTGGAGGTGTGTCAAGTCTCAGTGAGCGTATGAGGCGAGTACAGAGAGAATATATGCAGCAAGAAAATGAGGTGATATAGCAGGTAACAAAAGGGGTTATAACTGGGTTTAATAAAGGTCAAAAGTAGTTTAACGAAGATTAGAAGTTTCAAATATAAAATGTATTACTTGTACCTCTGAGATGTTGAAGTTTTTGCTGTTTTGGATAATTGTGTTCATGACTAGTATGAGAGAACCATGCAGACACGTCCTCTTCCAAAGTTCAGATTCCTTTATAACTAATTTGGGATCCCTTTGCTTCATTAGCTGCTTATAAGGTTTATAATATTCCACTTAAGCGTTCAAACTGTTGATAGTGCAAGCCTATTTATTCTCTCCAAAGAAAGTATTTAAATACTGTCGACTTAATTCAGTTAAATGTAAACTTCAATGTATTAGTTACAAGGGTGAGCTTTACAGCCGGTGTTATGTTATGGTTAAGGGTTCACCACCAACACACTTCTTGCTAATTTTTTCATTGAACGTTTGGAGGTAGATAAATTCATTAACATCGTCCCAAGCATAGTTCTGGAGATTAGCGAGACAAACTCAGCAAAGTAGAACAGTCCATTCAATTTACCCTAGAAGCAGATATGAAGATTCTCTCCCTAATATCTAAATGAACCATTACGACAACGTACTAAAGTTACTGGATTTTTGTAACCTACCAACAAGTGCCATCAACTTTTTTCTGTTCCTACGTGAACCATCAGACTAAACGGGCTGTAATTATAAGCTTTTGTCTACGAGCTCACAGACTATGCAGTCCAGAATTTCTATAAGAGGAATGTTTTTATACTCGCCAGGAGTTGAGAAAGTTCACTTCTTTTCATGACAAGTGGGTAGACAATGACGAAATCCGACAAAAGGAAATAAAAATACTTTTAATCCAACGTTTCGCCCAGTTTGGGCTATATTAAGTATACAAGAATGAGAAAATACGCAACCTCATAATGTAAAAGATCACCATGAGGTCCGGAGAAAAACTTTTCACGTATGAGGTTAAGAAATTGCGAGATTAAGTATAGACGAGGTCAGGTACAGGTGGAAGTGTGGTAGGGGTAAAGTAACAAGTTTATAATGTTTTTTGTATATTAATCATGGGTAATACGGACAACAGGCGCAGCTAAAATGTACATTACACTGCAGGAGGAATAAAACTAACAACGCATGCGTAGTTCACAACAATGTTCATCCTCTCGTTATGTACTGAAGAAGAGCACACTGCAAGAACGACAAGGCCAGACGCAGAATTTGGAAAGCAGTAAGTAACTCATCTCACCAGTACCACTGAGCAAAGCTGATTTATTCAAATGTTGGGTGGACCTATTGTCCACGTTGTCCATGATTCATTTAATAAATATAATAAACATGTCACCTACCCCCAGTCTCACCAGTATCTGACGGGACTTATACTTGTTCTCGCAATTTCGTATCTGATATGGGACTTGTCTTTTTCTGCGCCTGGCAAGTGAACACCTGTATACTTGATCATTCCTGGCGTGGTAGTATACCTTAGATGGGGTTTTGAAATGAGCTGAGCTAGGATTACAGCTCTTAGCCTGTAAAAACAGAATAAAAAAAGCCTGTATACTTGATAAAGTTCAGCCTTGGGCGAAATGTTGCATTAAAAGGATTCTCTTGTATCAGTGTCTTTATTTAGAGATGCTTTCACATTATCTCAGGGAGTGAGAAAGAAAACTTGACATTTTGTTTTCCTGCCAGAATACAAGACAACTTTGATGGCAACAGGAAGTTTTCCAGACAAATATAGGTGCATATTTTGATGTCCTAGAATAGTTGTTGCAGAGACTTTGTTGACGGAGCAGAACAGAGAATCACAGCCACTCAGAGCGAGTGTGGTGAGGAGGCTATCACTCAGATCTCAAAGAACCATTTGGATAGAAATTACGGGAAGAGGAAGAAATATAAAATTGTCGTGGGCATTAATTGAAATTTATTTTTGCTTTGAACAATCAAAAGACTTGTGTAGGGAATAATATTAACATGTGTCTCCTTATATCTAAACATTGTTGTTCCTTCAGTCAGAGTAACTTAAGCCTATATTGCTTCATACCATTTCAATCAGAACTTTATGATGATTGTCCCCCATAGAAACTTTTTTTTTTTCATAGTTCATCTGCGGTGTGCAAGTGCAATATTTTTCTCTCTACTTTGACGCTTGAACGTCGAGTCTATTGAAATATATCAGTAACTAATGATTCCCATATTCAACTCTTCTTTCTTCAGATTCTATTTTACTTTCTTTTCTTTCTTAGATAAAGTCTTCATTTTTTGTTGGAGTAAGTCAGGCTTCATTATAGAGTTGCTTATTACCATCAATGATTGTGGCATCAATCAGCACGGACACTATTTTGGAGACAGGATTTTTTTTTTAATTGTTAGAATCTCTAATTTTTTTTGTAACCATACTCATTACAGACGCGATAATGGGACTGGAACACTCTAAACTATATTACTATCGCATTTGCTTTGTCTAGGAACTTTCCTTAATTCATGGTATAACTTACAAATCTTTGAAGACAATTGTGTTGCAGAAGTCTGAGCACAACTCAGACCTCTAAAGTCTTCTATCTGCAGTAATGATGAAGCGAACGAACAGTTTCTTCCAAATACTGTAATGAATAGTTGCCTACTTTAACAATCTCCTTGTATTAAGCGGATACTTCTCAGGTTTGTAGAAACCGTTTGGAAAATTACTGATTAATGTTGCTGGCATTTTGTCTCAGATTTAAACTGTATCACTCACTGATTGTTTCACTGCAAGTGCAACCATGTACTATGGTGTCTTCTCTCTTGATTCCAAGGTAAACCTTAGTTCCCTTGATCCCTTAACTTTACACTGAGTGTTCGACGGTAGTCTAGCGCACATTGCTAAAGGACTGTGTTAAGCATCCTTAATATAAGTGACCTAGGCCAGGACATTCCATTATGCTTTCACTTCCCCACCTGAGGAGGCAGCACAAACAACTTTTAGGTTGGTACCAGACATTAATGTTCCTACACAACCACTGAAGGACACAAGTATAAGCATCTCAGTGGTTTTCGTAACGGGTTGAAGAACATTTTCCTGTAAGGCTTCTTTAAAACAACTGCAGGTCGAGCTACGAGCTTCAATAAACTGCTTCGTCTCAAAGTGTGCAGTGAGGACAGTATCTGTCGCTGCCTGAATTCCGACTGCATTTAATCCAAATATTGGCTCATTTTGGTCGTACAGTTATGTTCAAAGAAAATAACTCTCACTGGTAAAAGGGCGGCGTCACGCTGCTTTTTGAAAACTTTAGTATCTCGCGATTTTACGATACAGCCAGAAAATCTTAGTGTACCTCGCGAGAGCGAAGTCCAAGAGGTTAAAAAAAAATAAGTGATGCTAATGAAAGATGTGTAGAAGGAAGATCAGGAACTGAGACTCGACCCTCGCAAGTACAACTAAGAATAAACACAGACACAATCTCTCTCTCTCTCTCTCTCTCTCTCTCTCTCTCTCTCTCTCTCTCTCTCTCTCTCTCTCTCTCTCTCTCTCTCTCTCTCTCTCTCTGTATCTGTCTGTCTGTCTGTCTCTCTGTCTGTCTCTCTCTCTCAGTGGCTAGCCGTAAAGAGCGGAGTTTCTCGTGGATCGGTACCTGTTCCCATCATTTTCACAATGTACACACATTATCTTGAGATCTGTCTAACATATAAGATAGTAAAACTTGCTGCTGACACAAAATTAAGGAAAATATCAGACTGTATGAAAAGTCAGAGTGATGTGCACAAGTTAGCAGGACAGGATGAGTTATAATACTGACATATGTGAAGTAATGAACTTTGGATATAATAATCTCATATGGGAATACAAGATGTCTGGCCACAAACTAGTTGAAACAAATAAAGAAAAGTGCTAAAGTTGTAAGCGTGAAAACAATAGTCATTTAAGAACAAGCTGGACAAGCATTTTACAAAGCTAGGATTCACCTGAAAAAAATATGCTGCAACAAAGTGTGTTCGGTGGATTCCTGAAGTTAGTTCAGCAGATATATCAGAACGAACAGTTAGTAACGTGTCACCCAACTCAGTAGTAACAGAAATGAGAGAAGTGGAGTGATGGTGTTGGTTATCGTAGTCATAGCTGTGGTTTGCGTCCACCTGCACCACATTATCCATAATTTGAACCAGAACTACTGGCACTCAGTGAGTGAAAGCCGAGTAACATAAACTAGCGGCACTAATAAGTAGAGGTAGTTGAAATCGTTGCCTTTCATTCCTTTTCATCTTTCCCTGTATATCCCATGGTTTTTTTCAATATACTTCGGTATATTTTTCCCCGTGCTTCGTGCCGGCAGTAATTATAGGAAGTGGAGGGTGGGGAGAGATCCTGTTGCTTTACTAACCATGATACACGTATGTTGGCACTGCAAATAAGCTCTTAATAAAGTTACAAGTGGAGAGTTCTTTTCAGCAGCTAGCCTCGGGGAATACGTCAGTCTCTCTCTCTCTCTCTCTCTCTCTCTCTCTCTCTCTCTCTCTCTCTCTCTCTCTCTCTCTCTCTCTCTCTCTCTCTCTCTCTCTCTCTCTCCCTCTCTCTCTCTCTCAGGTGTTATCACAGGAGTGTTAGAGTTCCATCTAATAAAAAGCATCAGCAGTAATTACGTTACACTGACTCAAAAAAACAAAATAATCGTTTGTGTTGTTGCGGAGCCGAGCCACTGTTAAGCCAGTGTTTTCTCTCTGGCTTAATAGAGAAGATGTATCACTGTTAAGCCAGTGTTTTCTCTCTGGCTTAATAGAGAGGGTGTGTCACTGTTTAAGTCAGTGTTTTTCTTTGTTTAATATAGAGGATGTGTCATTAAGCCAGTGTTTCTCTCTGGCTTAATAGAGACGATGTGTCACTGTTAAGCCAGTGTTTAACGTCATCCAGGTCGTGCAACTCTGACTGTAAACAGTAACATCTTCACCGCTGAGAAACTCTTCACAGAACAGGTGAGGCTCGAACCCCTGGCAAGGTAGTATTAAATCTCACAGGGCAGTGCATTTAGTAATTCGGTCAGCTGGCTCTAATGAGATTCATCCAACTAGATACTATATTTATTTACACCATAGGAAGGTTAGCATGGGCCCCACTGTGACCACAAACGCAGGTTTTTACAAACGAATACCACACCAAGGTGGCTGTGACGGGCTCTAGCTTACGTCCCCTCAAAGCCGCCATCAAGGCCCAGTCGTTCTATGATTTGTTTGCGTCATTAAGATTTCGTGAGCCTTCATCAGTGATATCCTGAATGTGTTGCTGTTCAAGGTAATCTTACTATGTCATAATTTTCTTGTAACTCTGTCAATGAATTATCATTACAGAATTGAGCAAAGTATACATCTGGCTATTTTTTTCTAAAATTTGTGAGTAGCATCAGAAGGAACAATGACATTCATATTAATATGTCCATTGGAGGGCGAGATTTTTACATATAACGCATATAAATCAAACTATCTATTACTAATAATATTCTTCTGTATTTTTCTTTTATTATATTAAGTATTACTTTAGCAAATAGCTGAAACCAACATGAACTACATATATTCTTGTTTTAATTAACATATTCAGAATACCTATGGTATATGCAAAATAATGGAGTCCTAATTTATTCTAAGTAAACAAGCAATTAGAAAAAAATAATTGTCATAAACTGAAAAAAAACATTTCCTTCCTATATTTAGTGGAACCAATAAATAATGATCTATTTATTTGCCATCACATAAAATATTTATCTTATGTAAACTGTGTTTATCATATTTTGCTTTCACCAAAACTAAATATATAAATAATGTCAGCTTACTGTCTAAATTCTTTATAAAACAATATTGGTGATTTTAACTAACCTATTTTTGGGGAAATATAATGTGAGGTGCACTACTGGTTAGTTGAGAGCGCTTAATACCAGTCAGCTACACGATGGTCATGAAGGCTGCACCTTGACCTTCCACCACTATCACTGGTTGTAACTGGTGAGAACACACACACACTCCTCAGCTCCTGGCCCCGCCTCTTCACTGATCGCTAATAGGTCCTCTCCATCCCTCCTCCATGAGCTTCATCATACCTCGTCTTAAAACTATGTATGGATCCTGCCTCCACTACCTCACTACCCAGACTATTCCACTTCCTGACAACTCTGTGACTAAAGAAATACTTTCTAACATCCCTGTGGTTCATCTGAGACTTCAACTTCCAACTGTGGCCCCTTGTTGCTGTGAGTACAAATAGGTGAGTACACACACACACACATACGTGGCACAAAGTGGACAGAGACAGGATGTTCCAGAGATGGAACACAGAAACAAGGGGTCACAGTTGGAACTTGAAGACTCAGATGAACTACAGGGATGTTAGAAAGTATTTCTTTAGTCACAGAGTTGTCAGGAAGTGGAATAGTCTGGGTAGTGACGTAGTGGAGGCAAGATCCATACATAGCTTTAAAGCTCATGGAGCGGGAAGAGTGACATAGTAGCGGCCAGTGAAGAGGCGGGGCCAGCAGCTGTGACTCGACCCCTGCAACCACACCTAGGTGAGAACTAGGTGAGTACACACACACACACACACACGCACACACACACACACTCAGACACACGCGCACCTGACTGATACCAACTAATTAATTTTCATGTCAGCTAAAATACCAGCCAACCGGTGAGTAGCTGTAGGAAATTATACCTTAGAATACTTACCAGTGTGTAGATTGGCTGATGTACCTTGGTGCACATCTTAACACGGCTTCTACCACGGGGAAGCCACAACCATCCCTTGACAAATTCAGTAATTCCTGAGGGTTTATGATAATTGCGCAATTCCTAACACTGTACAGGTAATACCCAGTATACTTGAGTACTCGTGTGACAAGGGGTCTTAGCTAAAATGTTGGCTGCTCATATAGGTCGCATATGTGAAGACTTCTTGGACTTAAGGAGGGTGGGTGTAAGATTATTATTGCGTTTGACTAGAATGAATGAACTACTATAGCATTAAAGGTCCGGAATTATTATATGCCTTTATTCGGTGTGACGACAGGAGACTTGCTGCCACTAGACCCCAAAGAATGACTGCTGGGTGTTCGAGATTCCAACCTCTAAATGCCTGGCACAGTTGCCATATTACGGTCTGACTAGGTTAGACTATGGCTGTACTAATGATACTTAAGCTTATATTTCTAGTCTCTCTTAACTATCTAATATGTAATCGTAGACTAAGTGTTAGCTAGCTAATAGCTTACAGCTAACTAAATTTACGATCAAGGTTAGCTACGTGGCACACTCATCAAGCCTTCGAGAATGGGTCCGTTGTGATAGGGCGAGATGAGGAATTTCGCCTCCACTATACATCTCCTTCACTTGTAACAATTTCCAATATTTAGGACAGATAAACACTATTTTTTCCAATGGGGATCGGAGGGGTAAAGGAAGTGTTGACCTGGTCTAACGTGATCACTGTCAATAATCTTTATACGTTCTCTAGCCACCACTTCTGTCCAGCGCTGAGGCAGTGAGACGGCTGCTGGTGTCTCCTAATGGATCATGTTTTCCTTCAGTGGACAGTGCAGTTCTAGAGGCACTAACCTGTCTATGGTCGGGGTGTGAACAGAACCTTTTGTTAAGACCTCAACTGTCCTGAGTGCATCACTTACATCAGAGTACAGTACCCTCCCAGCTCTCACAGCAAGAGGGTGTTTTCTGTGGAGTCCCTGGTGGTCGTTGGTGGAATTGTGTTATTTTCCACAAAATGGCGGAGAGGAGTAAACACCGGGTGAATACCATATGCATTGAATTATTGAAAGGTGCCATATATCCAAACAATGCAGAAGTGCTCTTACCAGCCATTATTTGAGACACATACAGGATTCTTCACGACGAATTATATTGCATATCATTGAATGGGGCCACAGGAATCTTTGTGAAGATGTTAACTACCAGTGTTTACGATCGTGTGGTGGAGCGGAATCAAGATCACCAGTATGAGGTTAACCCCGGAGTAGACGTACGTATGAAGGATGTGTCGAGCTACTACTCGTGGATAAGGATTCGTAATGTTCCTTTTGAGGCCGGGGAGCAGGACATTAGGGACACCTTTGGACAGTATGGCGTAATACATGAGGCTTCCCTTGGCCGATGGACACAGGGAATTTATGCCGGATTTCCAGAAGGTTCCTTTAAGTTAAAGATGACCCTGAGGAGACAAATACCATCCTATGTCGTTATGGAGGACTTCCGTATACAGGTGTATGTCACCTATGCTGGACAGCTCTGTACGTGTCGTATCTGCAGGTCAGTGGGTCACATGGCCATGGATTGTGACTGCAGGAAGACCCATCAGCCATATCGACGACCTGACGACAATACCAAGGTAGATGATGTGGTGACGAGTCAAGAGGATGAGGACGTGGGCGTGGTAACATCTGCAAAGTGGAGTGACATTATAGACGTTGAGGAGGATCGTGTTTATACTATACCGCTGGCTGCAGAGAGTCAAGATCCTGAGAGAGGAGTGGAGACAACAGGGCCTGCTGAGTTGGATATGGATCGGATACCAATCCTAGAGGACCTTCAGAAGCTGTTGGACAGCCCATTGGATATAAGGTCATTGCAAGCGGAAGTCTTGGCAGGTGATGTAGAATCTGGGGAGGTTGTGGAGAGCATTGTAGGGCAGAGTGTGGGGAAAGAGGTAGAGTGTTCTCCATTATCGGTGCATGTGGTGGGTGTAGAGGTGCACCGCCATAACGAGGAGGAGGATATGGAGGCGTCTGAGAGCTCTCGGAATAGGCCGAGTGGATCAGAAGGGGAAGATGTCCTTACGCCTGCTCAGAGGTCTAAGAAGACTTGGGTTGAGGTGGCAAAGGGTGCCAAGGGAGGGGTAAAGAGACAGGAAGTGGGACAGGAGAGTAAAAGGTATGCTGACATGGTAGGTAATAGAAAAGGGGATAGAGTTGGAAAAGTAGGTGTTGTATACAGAAACTGCAGAGGCACAGAGGAAAGCCACCTATGCAACCTTCAGGTGTATTACTATGAATGCTAACGGCCTCAAGTCTGAAGTCAAGCAAAGATGGGTAGAGGTTACTTTTAGGCGTTTAAACATTGATTTATGCTTTATACAAGAGCATAATTTCCGTTCGGGGTGTGAATTATGATTGAATGGGTTTTTAGATGTATGCAGGGAGCTCGGAAAGATTCACGGGTGGGGTGGCTGTAGGCGTTCGAGAATCCAGCCTTTTCCATCAATTGACCTGGGAGGAGGGGGTGGGGGTAGGGTGGTGAGAGTAGAAGAGTTTTGGGGTGAAAACAAGGTTTGCTTTATAGGTGTTTATCTGCCACCAGTAAATTGTAGGAAAATGAAAGAGGAATTTGTTCGTAAGGAACTAGTATTTCATCTGCGAGGTTTACCATTAATAACTGTCATTGGTGGCGATTGGAATTGTGTGAGAAGGAGAAAGGATGTTGAGCCAAGGGGTGCGGGATGTGAACTGGGGGTTTTGCGGGATGTATAAGGGTAGTGGGAGTGGTGGATGTGGTGCAGGTGATGGTTACCAGGTTGAGCACACTTTTGTGAGGAGAGGTTATGAGGCTCGTTTGGACAGGATATACGTATCCAAGGTTATAAATGTGGTGAAAGTACAGAGTGTTGATGTAGGTTTTTCTGATCATAGGGGAGTGCTTGTTGAGTTAGAATGGCAGGGTGCTGTGAAAACTTTTTCTAGCTATTGGAAGATGACTGTGAGGTTGTTGCAAGGTAATGATAGTAGTGAACGTTTTGCTGAATAGTGGGATGTAAAGTGGCAGGATGGGAAGAGGGTTGGGGACATCACTGAATGGTGGTATAGTCAGGCGAAACGGGGAATCCGGGAATGTTATGGGAAGGAGGCGAGAAGGGAGACACAGTATAGGTTTGGATTGCAACGTTACTTGGAGGGCCAGTTGAAATATTACAACAAAAGGGGAGCGAGAAGGCATATGGATGAGGTGGTGGGCGTGAGGGAACGTCTGAAAGAAGTGCAAAATGAAAGGTTTGATGCAATCAGGATAAGAGGCGGGATAGAGGATGTGTTATGGGGTAACCGGCCGTCGATTACGGTTCTCTGTAAATTCCAGCGGCGAAGGAAGGACATGAATATTTTGTCGTTGCAAGTAAATGATGAGATTGGAGGTTATGAAAAGGGGCAAGTCCTCTGCTCAACGGAGAGTATGAGTGTTTATGCTGATAAGTGGTTTGGACAGTACTTAGAGGAGAGGGAGGGGAATGAGTGGGCGAGGCAGGCTGTCTTGGAGAGCATAATTCCTAGGATTAGTGAGGATGACAGAGAAGGAATGGATGAGGTGATAAATGAGGAAGAGGTGTGGGCTGCGATTCAAGGGATGAAGGTTGGTAAGACGCCTGGTATAGACGGTATACCAAGTGATTTTTACATTTGCAATTGGAATGCATTAAGAGAATGTCTGATTGAACTGTTTAATAAAATGAAAGAGGTATGCATCATGGGGGGGATCAGCACGTAGGAGTAGTGGTACTGGTGCTGAAGTGAGGAGAAGCATCATCTATAACTGATTATCGAGCAATATCCCTTTTAAATGCGGATTATAAGATCTTTGCGCGCATTTTGGCAAATAGAATTAAAAAGGTATACTGGGTAGGAATATGCGAATGGGACAATGTAGGATTAGGGACTTCATTGAGAATAGGCAGGGAGGAGGAGTATTAGGAGTGAATTGGGAAAAGGCGTATGACAGTGTTGAAAGAGGTATGTTGTTGTGTGTAATGGATAGGCAAGGGTTCAGTGAAGGAATAATTAGTTGGGTGGTAACTTTGTAAAGTGAAGCGAGTGTGCAAGTGCAGGTTAATGGGAGGATAGGGGAAGAGGTGAGAATGGGAAGGTGTTTGCGACAGGGTTGTCCTTTATCGCAAATCCTTTGTGTGTGTGTGAAGGACCCGTTTTATAGGTTAATACAGGATGGCATCAGGGAGGGAGTGAGGGACTATGGTAGCGAAATGGGTATCATAGGTTACGTTGACGATACGGAGACAGATGAGTAATGTAGGTAAGATCATTAGAGTGTTTGGTAGGGCGACTGGTTTAGGGGTAAATAGAGCAAAGTCAATGTTGTTGGAGGTAGGATCGTGGGTAGGTGGGGCGTTGGGGTATAGGTATGGATGGTCGGTCGTGGATAGGTTGAAAGTCTGGGAGTGGTGTATTGTATTAACACACAACGTGCGAGAGAAATCAACACTGAGGCTGTAGTTAGGGTGGCATTGGAGAGAATGAGTGGATGGAAACAGGGGGATGTCACAATGTTGCAGAGGGTAATTGTCATTAATGTTTTAATTTATAGCAAATTGTGACATATAGCAGCTGTATATCCCCTGGTTGAGAGGGATGTGATCTTGTTACAAATGAGGGCAATTAGATATATATGGGACTTTGGTAGGCACTGGCTGAACAAGGAGGTTGTGATGAAACCTGTGCATGAAGGGGGAATGGGTCTAATACCTTTGGAGTGTATGTTGCAAGGGATATATGTGAAGCATAGGTTCTTGGGAGAGGCGGGGGTACAGGGTAGGCGGGTGGGTCAAGTAATGAGAGAGGTACACAGATGGCGGTGTGGGAGAGCCTTGCTGAGGTGTGAAGATATGTTACGGAATCTATTGGCAGTTAGGGATCCTGCCCAGGTAAAGGTAGGGCATCTAGTTAGGATGGGGGGTGTGGGGGGGGGTGGGAATGGAGACAGTGTTAGGCGAGATGGTATTCCCTATGTACGATTGGAAGAGTGTATGGATAGGTTTGGTTATGTTGAAGCTGCCTTCTAGGGAACGGGGGACGGTATATCGTTTCCTACATGGGGTTTTGGCGTCTAAGGCTGTTTTATTTACAATGGGGTTAGTGATGGAGGGGATATGTGCGTGGTGTGGGGGTTTTGATACAGCTTATCATGTGATATATTTTTGTGAGGAGCTAGGTCAAGTGAGGTTATGGTTCAGTAGGGTGATTAGGTGGGGGTATATCAACGTTGAGGGTTTTAAGTTTAGATATTGGGGGTGTGGGTAGCGATGTACAGAGAGCAATCATGTATTTGGGGGCAGATTATATACATATTTCATGGAGTATGAGGGAGCTACAGGGTGATGTTAGGATCAAGGCTCTGGCGGCGCGGTTTTACCGCACGGGTTGTAGGAATACAGTTGTATGGTAGGGCGTGGGTGAAGGATTTTCCGGAGTCTATCGTACTATGACGGTGGAGAAGTTGTTGAGTTACAGGTAAGGTTGGAACGAAAGGGCTGGATACGGAATGGGGGGGGAAATAGGGTAAGGATGCGTGTGAGGTTTTGTGTAGGTAGCAGTGGAGTGTGAGCAGGGTGTTTCTGGTATGATTTGCTTGTGAGTGAATGAATATGTCAATGATGGGGGGGGGGAGTATTAAGGCAGACAGATGACTTTCAAAATCTACCTATGACGGAGACATGGAATGTATGTGTAATGTCTGCAAGTATGATGCTTTGTTGCATGGAAGTACGGGAGGAGGGTAGGTGATAAAGTAAGGGGAAGAGTGTAGGTGGCTTTCTTCTGTGAGCAGATGATGCCGTGGATAAGCAAAGGTAATCATTCGGCTATTTGCTGTTATGTTTGACAAGTGCTATAGGCTTTTGTCGGTGGCTTAATCTTATGTCAGTATTATTCAAAATTAATTATGTAAATTACAAATGAGATAGATAAAGTTGGTGTTAGGTGTCGTGATATTACTATATATTGAATTTTGTTCATATGTTTTTTGGAGAGCAGTATTTGGTGATGAAGCTAAGACGATCTTGTTGTTGTACTAATTTTCATGTCAAATTTTGTAGTAATAAATGTAATGCTTTAATAGATGTTGTAAATACAAAGGTACAATTACCTACTGCTGGTGAGGTGTGGTGGAGGTAATCTTATTAAGTAATACATATATGATTGGCCTAGGTTGAGTGCATACTGCATAATGTTGTGCAGTCATAATGGAATGAATCATGAGGTTTTAAATTTAGCATAGGCCTAGTGTTTATCGCCAAGAGCGTAAATATGTCTCGGGTGAAAAGTGATTATGTTGTGTTTGTAATATTGTGGTTATGGAGCTTAATTTGTAGGTATATTTATACGAAAAATTGTATAAAGGTTGACTTAAGACTTATGATTACAATGTGGCACTTGTACGCTGTGTAGCTATAGGTCAAAAATTTGTTTTGTGGGTATTTAATTTAGATGTACGATCAGTACCAAGAAGGTGGGGGGTATTCATATCTCGACAGTACATTCGATTATAGTTAGGGTGGAGTTTGGCTTTTAGCCTTGTGGTATGTGGTATTTAATTATTGATTGTAAATTTTATTGTGTTGCTTGGGTAGGTTTATTCGCAGGGAATTATTGTTCATTATGATTCCTGTTAGGAGTATAATGATTGTAAAGGGAGTAACTCCTTTCATAGTGTATACATAAGTTTTGAGAAATTAAGAGCTTGCTTTAATATGTACGGTTGTATGATGTTGGGGGAACATGTTGGGGGAAAGATGGAGTACTTCAGAAGGGAAGGGGAGGGGGGGGGGGGTTCATGTCAAGGTCAAGGTTAAATTGGTTTCTAATATATGAACCAACCAGAGGTTATTTATTTGGTTGTAGTGTTCGATTGTTGTGTATTTTATAAATCAATGGTTGTAAAGGTTATTGTAGTTGTCAACTTTAATTAGTATACAGTGTACTGTGTAATACTTTGTCTCCTTTTATGTACAATAATAATTCATGGAATATTTCCTTCCTGGTTTGTACTTACCTGTTTTCAATAAATTTTATATTAAAAAAAATTATATGGGACGGTGTCTCATGATTCCATTTACGTTATATTAATTTATAAGATGGTTCGGGAGGACCAATGTTTCGGGGTTGTTGTAGGTTCATGGTTCATGGTTCATGGTTTCAGTTAAGAGTTTACCTTTTGTATTAAGTGTATGGTCTTTTGGGACCTTACACTATGAAATATTATGTAACCGACAGAGAATGGGATTCAGTTCTTTCATGTAGTTGTATTATTAGGTATGTTTTTGTCATCAGAATTTATTGTTAAGCCGTATTGTAAAATGCGCTTTAAATAAGTATGTGTTATGTATGATTTATGTTTTTAAATAAAATATAAAAAAAAAAATATCGGATTGCATAGCCACTATCTTCCCCAGTGGCCATCTGATCCTCGGACTATTATCATTAATTATCACTATGTCACCCCGTTGTAGTGAGTCTTGTTATTCAGGACCTCGGCCCCATAGAAGCGTTCTCTCAATGACATAAGATAATCTCCACGCCACTCTCTCCCAGCACTCAATGACAGAATTAAAATGCCTCAACTTTCATCAAAGTTGGTCAGGCTCAAGGTAGGTAGAATCTTCAAAGACATCATTATCTCGCATAGGAGGTATTGGTTCAAGTCGACGTCCGCATATTAAATGAGATGGACTCAACACTTCTTGGTTGTCTAGATCATCGCTGACATTCGTCAGAGGTCAGTTGTTAATTCTGCTCCCGACTTCAGTCACCAATGTCCTAAACTTTGTCGGTAGGGTATGGTGGTGGCCCAGGACACACGGCAGTGTGTCCTTGGCCCGTTTACATAGCGGCAGGAGATACAGTGATTCAAGTGTTTCTTCACACACTGTCTTCCTTGCGGTATCCAGTAGGACTGTTGGATGTGATATAGTGTCCTGGACTCCACCTTGCAACATGTGGTTGAGGCTCTTATCAACAATTAACCTAGTCAACCAATGATCCTTAGGTAGCAATATAGAATGTACGGTACCTTCTGACAAACTTGCTCCCAGGTTCCAGAAAGGGTTCTGGTGGCACCCATTCTTCTATATATTCTGGGAGGTCACTCAGGATCATTGGTCTTTGGAAATTATCCTTGTAGATGAATCGTCTGACTCTTTGTTGGAGGGTCATTCTTTGGATTCTGTGGGGAGGTGTGTTGATGATGTAGTCGGTGGTGTTGGTTGGGGAGGGTTTTCTCTGTCTGGTGTATAGAGTTCTTGCATGTCGTATAGTTGTCTCTTCTTCAGTTTATTTAGTCTGACATTTACTGCATCAATCTCCTGTTGTATGTATAGATCTTCCATCCTAATTCTGTTTCTCCTTCTGTTGACTGTAATAAAGCAGAGTGCTGTATTGTGGACTCTTTGTAGCTGTAGCATGTTGAATTTCGTTGTTAGTGACATGGGCACACAAGGATATTCGAGCATAGGTCTAATCATCATCTTGTACAGGTGTTTCTTGATGTGGGAAGAAGGAATATAAATGTTAAAATTATATGTGTATTATAATTAGAGGTAGTATGTGAGAAGTTGGTTATAGTGCATTTGCGGAAGAGAGAAGCGTAGAGTAGAGAGAGAGAGAGATTGGGATGTGTTAAGGAAAGGCTTAGAGATTTTCGAACCAAGAAAATAATTATTGTAGGGGATCTAGACGCTAAATTTTGAGAAACTTGTAAATGACAGAGTAAGTTGGAGTGTCAGGGGTAAATGATTGTGTGAACCTCTAATTAAATTATGTACAGAAGCAGGTTTGATAACAGGTAATGGCTATATTAAGAAAAAGAGAATAAGATACAGTACAGAGTGGACTGACACCAGTATGTTAGACTATGTATAAGTTGGACTTCTCGATGTGAATGTTTTCAGAAGGGCATCAGAATGTGAAGAAAAAGTTAGCATGTAAATATTTACTTTACTGTGAGTGTGAATGAGAGAAAGGTAGGTAGTTTGCCTGGGTGAAGAATGTAGTCACCAGCATCGCTTGCCAGCCTCTCCTCACACTACCCTAGTAAAAAGTGGATGACGAGCGGGGAAGCCAACCTTAAGCAGTAACTTGACCCTTAATCTCGGGGTGTTCATATCTGTCCTCGGTATTATGGTAATTTCAATGTTAGGGATGTCAGTCTTTTTTTCCGCAGTATCCTGACTTGACTTTGTGACTCTTGTTTGTTAATCTAACTTAATAATATTGTTGTTTTCTAACTAATTCCTCTAATTTGCCTTCAACCTTTTGTGTGATGATACTCTATCTGGTAACAGTTTTTTTTCCTTTCAGGCCGTATGCTGTAGATAGTGTTACCCGACTTACCTGTACAACAAGGAGGTCACTACTGTGGTTGCGAATAATAACTCTTCAGCAACTTGCTTCACCTAAAATCTCGCCAGTACTACTCATCCATTAAGTCAAGTCACCTCCGATTCTCTGCACCACCAGTGGTGCAGAGAATCGTTATTCTCCAACAGTCCGCTATATCTAAGCGTCTGTGTGAGGCGCTGAGCACAATTAAGAGTGGCTGCTCGTGCTTCCCACCTCCGAGCAAACCTTCAGTATCTCGATGCCTCTGATCCAGTCAGCCACTCCAGCACAATTTTCACTTCTCATATTCTGCTCTAAGATTATTTGTGAGCGAGAGTTCTTCCTTGGTGACAATTGATCTTTAACAACTGCTGACGACCAAGATTCGTATTCACGCTGTTTTATTTGCGTATTCGTTGTGTATATCTTTATCACATTAAACTTATTTTAGTATTTTTTTCATGGTTTACAACAGAATATTTATCTTTCATGTATGTTTATCATTTTCGTGTAATTAAAACTTAGGAATCTCGTATCATGTTTACCCTACTTGATTATTATATATCCCTGAAGGGGTTCCTCCAGAACAGGGATTAGCAGCAACCTTGTTCTGCCAAGGGGCCAGCGGATGGCGGGTCACACCAATCACCATAGACAATAAATAGAGGTAATAATAATACATACTAAACTTTGACATATATTTATATATTAAATTAGACAGTATTATGTCTACTAAACATAACAGTTATTGAGGCACTGGTATTGAACCTACCCTCAATTCTCTTTCTGTTTAATAGCAGTTAGTATGATACCTGGTGTTGTTTTCCGCTCGACAGTCTCTCAGTATTAAGTAACAGGCTGTTCAACTGCCTCCCAGCATACATTAGGGGAATTACCAATAGACCCCTGGCTGTCATCAAGAAGGCACTGGACAAGCACCTAAAGTCAGTACCTGACCAACCGGGCTGTGGTTTGTATGTCAGTTTGCGTGCGGCCAGCAGTAACAGCCTGGTTGATCAGACCCTGATTCACCATGAGGCCTGGTCTCAGACCGAGCCGCGGGGGCGTTGACCCCCGAAACCCTCTCCAGGTAAAGTCCAGGTAAGAGGCCAGATGCATGATGTCATCTAAATGGGCATCAGTCAGTCGGTTTCGTAATTTACTCTTTTCGTGTATTTCATTTTTGAGAAGAGTTGCTCAAACATGTAAATACTGCCCGACATTGACGTCATTTTTCTCGCGTGATCCACCTAATTCAAGAAGATATTTCTCGTAGAACTCTAGTAGAGATGCACCAGTTGCATTAAATTTGTTGTTAATACATCGACGCACTGTATCTCAGTAAGTTCTATTTGAGGATTTTCTAGTGCGATGTCAATGTGCACATCAAGTGGAGTGGCAGACAGCCTGAGGAGTGACAGACAGCCTGAGGAGTGACAGACAGCCTGAGGAGTGGCAGACAGCCTGAGGAGTGGCAGACAGCCTGAGGAGTGACAGACAGCCTGAGGAGTGACAGACAGCCTGAGGAGTGGCAGATAGTCTGAGGAGTGGCAGACAGTCTGAGGAGTGGCAGACAGCCTGAGGAGTGACAGACAGCCTGAGGAGTGACAGACAGCCTGAGGAGTGACAGACAGTCTGAGGAGTGGCAGACAGTCTGAGGAGTGGCAGACAGTCTGAGGAGTGGCAGACAGCCTGAGGAGTGACAGACAGCCTGAGGAGTGACAGCCTGAGGAGTGACAGACAGCCTGAGGAGTGGCAGACAGCCTGAGGAGTGACAGACAGCCTGAGGAGTGGCAGACAGCCTGAGGAGTGGCAGACAGCCTGAGGAGTGACAGACAGCCTGAGGAGTGGCAGACAGCCTGAGAAGTGACAGACAGCCTGAGGAGTGACAGCCAGCCTGAGGAGTGGCAGACAGGCTGAGGAGTGGCAGACAGTCTGAGGAGTGGCAGACAGTCTGAGGAGTGGCAGACAGTCTGAGGAGTGGCAGACAGTCTGAGGAGTGGCAGACAGTCTGAGGAGTGACAGACAGTCTGAGGAGTGGCAGACAGTCTGAGGAGTGGCAGACAGTCTGAGGAGTGGCAGGCAGTCTGAGTGGCAGACAGCCTGAGGAGTGGCAGACAGCATGAGGAGTGGCAGACAGCATGAGGAGTGGCAGACAGCATGAGGAGTGGCAGACAGCATGAGGAGTGGCAGACAGCATGAGGAGTGGCAGACAGCATGAGGAGTGGCAGACAGCATGAGGAGTGGCAGACAGCATGAGGAGTGGCAGACAGTATGAGGAGTGGCAGACAGCATGAGGAGTGGCAGACAGCTTGAGGAGTGGCAGACAGTATGAGGAGTGGCAGACAGCATGAGGAGTGGCAGACAGCATGAGGAGTGGCAGACAGCATGATGAGTGGCAGACAGCATGAGGAGTGGCAGACAGCATGAGGAGTGGCAGACAGCATGAGGAGTGGCAGACAGTATGAGTGGCAGACAGCATGAGGAGTGGCAGACAGCATGAGGAGTGGCAGACAGTATGAGGAGTGGCAGACAGCATGAGGAGTGGCAGACAGCATGAGGAGTGGCAGACAGCATGAGGAGTGGCCGACAGTATGAGGAGTGGCAGACAGCATGAGGAGTGGCAGACAGCATGAGGAGTGGCAGACAGCTTGAGATCACTTGTGTATGAGTAAATGTCAGAGAAACGGGAAAAGAAAAACTCAGCTTTCAAGTCACGTATCACACTCACAAATGTGTTGGTGTCTGTCGGTTTTTTATTTTTAAATACATATATATGGGCTTGTAACACCGCTGATATCAAAACTAAAAACAATAGTAAGAGAGAGAGAGTCGTTTCCCGCCACAAGCTGGTCGTAGTTTTGCTGACCTCCATTGTCTGCGCATCTTCTGGAATTCAAGATGACGGAAGTCCTAAAAAAAAAATGCCTGTGGGCCTGGTTGATATAATATTTCTCATAGGGACAACGGGCCGGAATATTTTGGGTTACGGGCTGGATACGGGCAGTGGGTTGCCCACACTGCTCTAGAACATTACCTGAATTTTTTTCTGGCAACTTTTCGATTTTATTTCGCTCAAAACTCCAGAGCGCCTCATCCAATAGGTTGCTAGAACCAAATTCAAGAAATACTATGCATCCTTATGTTCCCCATGACTAAAGTTTTTGAACTCATTCTCATCCTGGAATACCTCGGATAATTTCCAGATTCGTTAGTAGCGAAGCTTCAAACATTAAAAGTTGTCAAAAAATTCGAAGACGTTGGAGAGAGAAATTCAAAGTGTAGGAGCACACTTGACCATTTTGTGTAAGATACTACAAAAATTTTATTCCCTTTAAATCACGTTAAATAATTTTCGGCTAACCTATTTTGAATGGCTTCGGCTTCAATAATTAATGGCTGATACATCTTAGGACCAAGAGAGTACCTAATAAGTCTTGTTTGCGTGCAGGCAAATTTGTTAATGTAGTAAAATAGCTGACCAAAAAAAACTTGAATCAGAATCCATGCCATAACTGGCGAATGACCCATCTGATCGGTTTGATATTTTCACCACACGTGTGGGTTCCTAAGTAAAAGCTTCACGCTTCCAATGGTTGCCTAAGTCCCAAGTTGCCAATTTTACTGAATAAATAGTGATATTCACTTATTTATTCAATAACTTAAGAATACATTCTCTAAGACGGATGATACCTTTTAAGTTTAGATGAATAGGTGCAAATCTGAATCGTTGGACTCCGATCAGTTAGTGAAGAATGCCTTTTCTGATCGGCTTGTCTCTCGCTTTGAGCTGTGTAAATATCATTTTCCCAAATTAATTAAGCAAAATAGTTACCCATGTAATAACCAGAATAATTCTTGGGATGCGCTTAAAACCGTAAATGTTTGTGTCTTAATAAGAAGTATTCTTGCATTAATTTTGGGCTGGTAATATAAAGTACTATATACTTTATATAGTACTATATACTTTATATTACCAAGAAAAGTGTTAAAGCACAGAAATGTTAAAAACAGGTTGGGAAATAGTTTTCGAGTGGTTTGTGTATTTGTTCAATACATGCATCCCCTTCAAGGAAAGAAGAGAGTCTATTGACGGGGCAAAGGGGATTGTGATCCGAGCTAGAATCTAAATACTCGCGCTCCCCTCATGTCTCTATTTGACCTCCTTAATTGGAGATATTATCTCATTGGTAATTTAAAGTCTTAGTCCCTTCAAGGGGGGTTCCTTGATGCTGCTGAAGGGATCTTGGTCTGAGGAATTTGACCTGTGCTCCAGTTCCTTACATCGAGTCTGAATGTCTTTCATTCTCCCAGGTGCTGTATGACCTTCACGAGTTTAGCGCTCTCCTTTGAGTGAGATAATAATCAGCTCTCAGGCAGAAGGAACAGGGATCCGTTTTGTCATGGGAACAGACTTATCCGGGTTCGTTCAGGGCTGCCCTCAGGGTACCCGGTGGGTGGCCTCGCCAGTCCTTGGATGACGGAAGTATTCTTGGTGGCTGCCTTCAGTTCCTGCAGGTGGCAGCCAAAGGGGGTATAATTCCCACCTCCCTTGTTGATTCTGGAGGTGTCATCCTAGTGTACTAGGGATCATGTATATCATGTAGGTTAGATGATAGTTTTCATGTAGCATCAGCACTAGTGGCCACACCCAGGATATTTACAGATCCGGAGGGGGAGAAGGGGAGGGGAAGGGAGTATACGGTTCTTCTTGGCTCTCCTCTGAGCTTCCCCTCTTCAATTTTCTTTTATAAAAATAAAAGATGGATATAATCATTCATGAATAGCAATATTCATGCTTGGCCTCCTCCAGGCCCCTTACCCCTGCAGCGCCATTACCCACCCTGGCACGCCCATGGACCTTCCTTTCAGCTCAGCTTTGCCTTGGGCAACACCTGATTGTTTGGAGCCGGTACCTGCTTTCCCGCTGATTCTTTCGATGTTTTTGTCCTTAGCTCTACTTTGACCATGCTTCCATCTCCTCCCATGACGGTTCGTCGATTTTCTGATTGTTCGTGCGTCACAAGACAAACTTGCTCAAAGCTATCGTCCAACCTACCTCGACCCATTCTTGACGATTCTAACACCTTAACTGACACTCCTCGTCGTTCCTATCCTAAGAAACACACTTCTTGGAACCTCTTTCCCTATCCTTCACGAAAGTCTTTTTTCTTCTACCGACGATATCCACTAATTACAACAGGGCAAAAGAAGATGAACACCATTCTTAACGAGATTCAAGTAATTTATATTCGACTAGGTTAATCATATATTCACTTATAATAAAGATAAAGCAAACAACATGCCTTCACACCTGCTTGCATATATCTAACAGATATCTTCGAGTAAACGTAAATCCATTATACCACAACTAAATAAGAAATGCAAAGATAGGCTCAATGCTTTCATAGCTGTTGCTGGCTACAACCCAAACTATGGTGCTAATTTGAGAATAACGAGAATGATGTACATAGTACATATTAGATCCTTAATTGAGTATGCTGAGCCCAAGTTAATATTAGCTAAGGAAAATCCTCTCCAACCCCCAGAATTATTCATGACTGTCCTAAAACCGCTGAGCTTCTTATTGAGATTAACACTGTTCTTGGTATTAAAACATTAAAAAAAAGAAAGAGACACTCTCAATATAAATCTTACTAAATGTGTATGTGGCGTGCGCCGAATAATTTACAATTTATTCGACGTTCATCACACAACCCTTGGTATGCCCTCTCGACCAGCGAACTGGCAATTCGGAATACAGCAGTTCTGGGGCTTCACTGATCAAACTGTTCATTTCAGTCAACCAAGAGCGTGAGAGCTGACCACTCCAGCTGAGGTGACGTGTTTGACCACTCCAGCTGAGGTGACGTGTTTGACCACTCCAGCTGAGGTGACGTGTTTGACCACTCCAGCTGAGGTGACGTGTTTGACCATTCCAGCCGAGGTGACGTGTTTGACCACTCCAGCTGAGGTGACGTGTTTGACCACTCCAGCTGAGGTGACGTGTTTGACCATTCCAGCCGAGGTGACGTGTTTGACCACCCGGCCCCGTGGGTCAGACACTCACTGAAGTGCTAACCTTGTACACTCATTCTCTTTTGTCTATCTTGAGATGTAAAGCCTACTGGTATGATTGACTCTTTACTCTCTAGTTCATTCATTATTGTTACACTACTGGTTGTTCTTTGACTAGTAACTTTTCTTATCACTAAGTAAAACAGGCCTTGAATTTCCTACCAGCTTTTGCAATATTCTAGAAATAAATAAACATGGATCTAAATTGGTTTTGAAAATCTGCAATTAAGTTTTATAACCTGCAAGAACTGTACTGTCGTAGATAAGTGCACTTCACCCCTTCATGAAAATTGTATTCATTTAATGTCATATATCTGAAGCCCCTTCCAAGAAGCTCATCACTAGTAATTCCTTCCTTAAATCACTTCCAAATGCAACTGCTCAAGAAATAAATTTTCGTTTAACTATTAGTAATAATATATCACAAATTACACACACCGATGGATCTAATCAGGAGTGTACCGGCAAAGCTGCATCTGCTCTTGTTGCCACCTCCCTAAGTAAGAGCCTTGTTGCCACCTCCCTAAGTAAGAGCCTTGTTGCCACCTCCCTAAGTAAGAACCTTGTTGCCACCTCCCTAAGTAAGAGCCTTGTTGCCACCTCCCTAAGTAAGAGCCTTGTTGCCACCTCCCTAAGTAAGAGCCTTGTTGCTACCTCCCTAAGTAAGAGCCTTGTTGCCACCTCCCTAAGTAAGAGCCTTGTTGCTACATCCCTAAGTAAAAGCCTTGTTGCTACCTCCCTAAGTAAGAGCCTTGTTGCTACCTCCCTAAGTAAGAATCTTGTTGCTACCTCCCTAAGTAAGAACCTTGTTGCTACCTCCCTAAGTAAGATCCTTGTTGCCACCTCCCTAAGTAAGAGCCTTGTTGCCACATCCCTAAGTAAGAGCCTTGTTGCTACCTCCCTAAGTAAGAGCCTTGTTGCTACCTCCCTAAGTAAGAACCTTGTTGCCACCTCCCTAAGTAAGAGCCTTGTTGCCACCTCCCTAAGTAAGAGCCTTGTTGCCACCTCCCTAAGTAAGAGCCTAAGCAACCATTTTGAGTTATGCAAAAGAATTAACATCTGAGCGTCAACACTGAAAGTTAATTATTTTCTATCCTAATGTTTCTGAAGTTAATTTATCACATTGAACTTGATTCTTCGATTATAACTGATTCTCTGTCATCACTGAAGGTTCTAGATTCACATAATGACTCTATTAACATGCTCCTTGGGGAAGCCATATTACAGATATTCAAAACTCAGAGAAAATGGAATTAATGTACATTTTGTATGGATTCCATCACACACTGAATTACTCCTTCATGATAAGGGTGATAAGTTAGCCAAAGAAATACCTTGAAGGAAAATGTTGAATATAATTTTGGTATGTCTGTGTCTAGCATTAAGAATAACTAGGGGAGAAGTAAACAATAAAACTAAATGTAATCCATCACTCACTATGAAAACATGAAGGTAGATGAATACGTCTATAGAGCAACTTGCAATATGAGCAAACGGACTGATGTTGTAGTAGACAGGTTTAGACTTGGTTATAACTACATCCGGTAGACTGGCAGACTCACAGATGATAAAAATAGATGAAAAATATGTGGCCAACCTTATGGTCAGTTTCTTGAACAGTATTTGCTTAATTGTCCTCTTAATGAGGAATATAGAGATAGACAGTATAATAACCTATGTGATAAGTCATTGTATCTTATTAACAAAATTAAGATGCCAGACATATTTAGTAAATATCTTAAATTTGTTTTAAACAGATAAGTCACTTGTAGATATAAATCCCTGGCCTAACCCTTTTGGGACCTGGTTCCTTGACCTTTTGTGTATCCATATGCTCTTGCTCTATCGTCCACAGGATGGATATGGGGTGCATAATAAACTAGCCACTTCGGCGGCGAAATATAATCTCAATCTGAAGTACACTCCGGACCTTTTCCCATAATTTCAATTAATTCAAATAGTACTGCAGATCCTCTTGAGGTTGCCGAAGCAACTGGACGTCACCTTCTACATGTATCCCAAGAGCTAAATTTCTTCACCTCATTACATTCCTTGAAATCTTAGAGGAAGTCGTCACCTCTTCATTTTACTTCTCACACTAAGGAACTTTATAACGTGCCCTTTATGTTAGGTGAACTCACGTCCACAATATTCAAGTGCCAGCCTATAGCAGGTGTGCGTGATGAGATTCATGTCCACATGTTCCAACACTTATACCCTTCAGTACTCGTCCTCCTCTTACGTCTTTTCAATCTCGTTTGATCTCAGGGGATTCTCCCTCTTCACTGGATAACCTCTGTCGACCTATCTTTTCGTAAGACAGATACTTCAGGACATAACATCTCTCATTACAGAGCCATCGCTCTTGTAGTGCATTTTACAAGTTGTTGGAACATGTAGTTTGGTACTTAGAGACCTGACATTCTTTTCCCTCGCAGTTTGGTTTTTGTAAGGGGCCCTTCCACATTTGCCTTAGCTAATAATTAATCGGTTCTTGTAGTCCCTCACGACCTTTTCCAAAAAGTTTATTACACTCCCTGGCCTAAGAGCATCTTAGCCCAAGCCCACCAATTTGTCACTGTTCCAAAAAAGATTTGTCATCAGAGACACTTCCTTGTCCGGATAAATAATAGTGTTTTCCCCAACTTTGTCCAGTTTGAAGGCGTGCCTCAGTGCTGTGGGCTTACAATTTCTCTTCCTACACAACATTAATGACTTTGCCTCTGTTCTTCCTTCCAATGTTTGGTCATCACTTTAAGTCGATTATTTTGGACGGGGAGTTGAAAAGTGGCCCAGGCAAGTAGCAGGCTCAAAACTGTACCAATTAGGCACGAAGCATACATAGACTGACTTTACAGACAGAACTTCCGTGGCTTGTCTGTATGAGGGGCGCCAACAGTGACCCTACTGTCTCCTCCCACAACCCCTACAGTGTTACATTTTCCAAGGTAGACATACATACCTGACACAGAGGAATAGAAGGTAGCACAGTCTTGCTCGTCGGCACAGTCAGTACAGTCACACTGTGAGTCACAGACGTTGCCCATCGCCACACACTGAGTGTTTGAGCAAAGGAACTCATCCCTCCCACACGCTCCACCTGTCATCCACACAGAGAAATGTCTATTAATATTAATATTATTATTATTATCGTCATCATCATATTCATGGGAAAGCACTAAACCTTTAGTGATCAGCTCCTGAGGAATGAGAAGTAATTAGACTAGAATTGAGGAAGAGAACTGCTACAATTCCTTGGAAGAAGAGCCCTTCACTAGCATCATTATGATCACTGTAGTGTTTACGTTCCTGAAATATTTTAACCTACACAGCATGTTGTAGCATAATAAAGTGTCAGGTTATTAAGGTATCTCAGATCTGGTAACATTCTATGACGACTTCAAATACCGCCTGCCGGAGGTTGATATTTGTAAGTGTACTTGTGATGTGCAAGTCTGATTATAACGTGTGAAGTCTCGAGTGATGTATGTTAAGTTAAAGGAAGAAATAACTTTACAAGTTCAAGAAGCTCAAGCTCGTTTATAATCAATACGTTCAGTAGTCTACAGATATAAGACTAATGCTTCACCCACATATATTTACCACTCAGTCTCATTAGTAGGTCGTTTGAGTATCTCAAAAACTGCTGATCTCTTGTTTTAACGCACAATAGTTCTAGAGTTTACAAAGAATGGTGTGTATAACACAATACATTCAGTGAGAGACGAAAACGCCATGATAATGAGAGAGACCAGAGGAGAATGGCCAGAATGGTTCAAGCTCAACGAATGGTATGCAAAAGAGCATCTCTGAATGCACAGGACTTCGAATTTTAAAGTGGATGGGCTACAACAGCAGAAAGCGAAACTGGGTTCCTCTCATGTCAGCTAAGAATAAGAAACTAAGGTTACAGTGGGCACAGGCTCACCAAAACTGGCCGGTTGAAATTGGAAAAAAACTTCACATGATCTGACTAATCGTCATTTATAGCAGAATTTGGAGTAAACTTTTCGTATATGGTGAAAGAGGAGATTTTCAGCATAAATATGCAGCCGACAAATCTGTCGTGCCGAATAGGTAAAACTTGCGATTTTGACTTAAAAAGCAACGCTCTTGCCGAATATGGCAAGAGAAAATTTGTTTATGAAATAATTTCGCAAAAATCATTCTGAACCTAACGAAAAAAAATATATTTAATAGTGTTTGTTTATTATTACATTATTGTAAACTTATCTAAAATATATTTAGTTGGATATATTATAGGTAGTAGGTTGGTAGACAGCAACCACCCAGGGAGGTACTACCGCCCTGCCAAACGCGTGTGAAACGGAAACCTGTAATTGTTGTAGCCAATGGTAGGAAGGCTGGTGTCTTTTTCTTTCTGTCTGATAATCACGCAAGAAAATAGGTAAGTCTTGCTGCATCTGCTTACTCTTAGGCACACTACATATACATGTACACATATATGTACACACAACAATCTGAATTTTCTTCTATTTTTGTAATTAGTTCTTGTTCTTTTTATTTCCTTTCATCTCCATGGGGAGGTGGAAATGAATCTTTCGTCTGTAAGCCATGCGTGTAGGAGAAGGCGATCAAAATGCCGGGAGCAATAGCCTAGTATATACCTTCTGTATAAATTACTTAAAATAAGAAGAAAAACTTTTTAATGATGGGATGTTTGAATGTGCATTGGTGTAGTGCAGATAAGACAGAGATGATTGCTAATGTTATGAATGAAAAGAAGTTGGATATCCGGGGGTAGGTGAGCTTCAGTGGGGAGAAATAAATGGGATTAAGTCAGGAGTATCTAAGAGAGTTAGAGCTAAGGAAGGGGTAGCAATAATGTTGAAGGATCAGTTATGGAAGGAGAAGAGAGAATATAAATGTAATAAATTCAAGGATTATGTGGATTAAAATAAGGGTTGGATGCGAAAAGTGGGTCATAAAACGTGTATGCACCTGGAGAAGAGAGGAGTGTAGAAGAGAGAGAGAGAGAGAGAGAGAGAGAGAGAGAGAGAGAGAGAGAGAGAGAGAGAGAGAGAGAGAGAGAGAGAGAGAGATTTTGGGAGATGTTAAGCGAGTGTTTAGGAACTTTTGAACCAAGTGAGAAAGTGGCAGGGGTCCTAAATGCTAAACTGGGAGAAACGGTTAGTGTGTGGTAGGTAAGTATGGTGTGTCAGATGTAAATGAAAATGGTTGGAAACCTTTGATTGAACTTCGTATAGAAAGGGGTTTGGTAATAGGTAATACATATTTTAAGAAAAAAAAAGGATAAATAAGTATTCAGGATATGATATAGGGCGTGCGAACAGACTTTTTTGGACTCTGTATTGGTAGATAAAAGACTGAACATGAATGGTATACAATACCAACAAGATGAAAATTAGACACATGTGCAACATCTGTGTATCTTTAATGTAGACTTTTCGCCATCCAGTGGTTTTCTTCACGACTGTGGTGCTCTTCACACCAACTCCAAGGCTGAGGGGCTGATTACCTCATCTTTTGTATATAGCTCTTGTGTCTTCAAATTATGTCCTAGAAATTGTATTGATAAAGCTATTGGATGGCGAAACGTCTACATTAAAGATACCCAGATGTTGCATATGTGTCTAATTTTCAGATAAAAGACTGATGGGTTGATTTCAGAGCGGCCACAGATTTATCAGATCATTTTCTAGTTGTAGCTACAGTGAGAGTCAAAGGTAGATGGGATACAAGAGAGAGATGAAGGTTTATAAACTAGATGAGGAGTCAGTTAGGGTAAGATATAAACAACTATTAGAAGAAAGATGGGCCAATGAGAACATAGACAATGAGGAAGATATAGATTTAAAAAAGTAGTGTTAGAGTGTCCAGCAAATGAGAGAGAGGGTGAGATGCTGTCAACAAATTTTGTTTAGAACAGTGTCCGGGAAAAGTTCATTAAATAAGAGTGGAAGACTGAATGAGTGGTCGAGGTAGTGTGACTGGTAGTATGACTGTTCAGAAAGGGGTATGTGAGCCGTTTTCTTTACCCCCTTCCCATTTCTCCATCCAGTGGGAGTTTACAAGGGACCCTTGCTGACGGAGGACCGTTACTTGGCTTCCTGCTCTCATCAAGTCTTTAAGTATGGAGTTCCACTCTTGCTTAGTTATTTGATGTTTGGATTTTTACTTAATTTAATATAGACAAGAGTTTTACTCTGGTTGGGATTTTTAATTTGTTTGTCTGGACTTGATTATATTTACGTTAATAACGAAATGCTTAGAGTCGTCACCATTTATTTAAAAGGCCTTCAGCCTATCATGTGAATGACTTCTTGTCCGGTTTGTAATTTCCTTCTATTTCTTCTCAGTCTTGCTGTATGGTTCAGGTCATCAAACAGAAGCGAGATGAGAAGAGTGTCACGATCTATTCATAGATCAGAGACTTCATAATTCGTCATCCTGGGAACTTTGCTGTTCCTCTACCTTTGGTTTGGGTCTACACTTCATCATTACGAGAACTCTGTTGTTCTACTATTTCTCTGCAGGTCAACGATCTCGTCAAAGGCCTCTGCTTCTCTCATACCGCCAGGAGAGAACTACTATTTCTACAACTTTCTACGTTTGAGGAACCTGGTATGTTCCCGATACCTCTGTTGCCGATCTCTAGTTGTCTACCACGGCGGCAGCCAACTCTGTTAATTGAGCTGCTAAGCTGTGGATCTTCATTGACGTTGGTAACTTCTGGAACTGGGGTTCACAATAGTCAAGACCACCAGTGACCACACAGCACTAGCTTCCCATCCCACTCCAGGTATTCCTGTGCGCCTTGCCACACCAACGGCAGATTCAAACGACCATCATTATGTACATAATAGGCTTGCTTCATTTGATGTATTTATTTTCCATCATTTGCTTCAGTTAGGACGAGTTCATATTTAATTGTTTTATATTTTGAGTGATTTGCTTATATTTAATAAAGGTTGTTTATCTTATTTTATAGCTTATTTTTCAAGGTTTTTTTTTCATAAGGAGGAGGGGGTTCCTTCAAATGCTCTTTGAGAGTCTGAAGGAGTCCTTACTCCTTCACAATAATAAAATGTTTTGGAGTGAGATTAATGAGTTGAGAATACCTAGGGAACGAATGGATTTGACAGTTAAAAGTAGGAGAGGTATCGGGAAGACGGAGGGAATATTTTGAGGAAATATTGAATGTTGATGAAGATAGGGAAGCTGTGATTTCGTGCACTGGGCAGGGAGGTATAACATCTTGTAGGAGTGAAGAAGAGCAGTTGTGAGTGTCGAGGAGGTGTGTGAGGTAGTAGCTAGAATGAAAGGGGGTAAAGTAGCTGGGATAGATGGAATAAAGACAAAAGTGTTAAAAGCAGGACGGTGATATAGTTTTGGAGTGGTTGGTTCTTTTATTTATTAAATGTATGGAAGAAGGTAAGTTAACTAGGGATTGGTAGAGGGCATGCATACTACCTTTGTATAAAGGCAAAGGGGACAAAAGAGTGCAAAAATTATAAGGAATAAGCCTGTTAAGTATACATGGTAAAGTGTATGGTACAGTTATTATTAAAAGAATTAAGAGTAAGACGGAGACCAGGATCGCAGATGAATAAGGAGGCTTTTAGCAAGGGTGAACAGTATTTAGATAAGGGTAAAAAGGTTTTTGCTGCATTTTTGGATTTGGAAAAGGCGTATGATAGAGTTGATAGGGAGGCAATGTGGCATATGTTGCAAATGTATGGAAGAGGAGGTAGGTTACTGAAAGCAGTCAAGAGTTTTTACGAGGATAGTGAGGCTCAGGTTAGAGATGTAGGAGAGAGGGAGATTATTTCCCAGTAAAAGTCGGCCTTAGACAGGGATGTGTGATGTCACCATGGTTGTTCAATATATTTATAGATGAGATTGTAAAAGAGGTGAATGCTCGGGTGTTGGCAAGAGGTGAAGGATTAAACGATAAAAAATCTAACACAAAGTGGGACTTGTCACAGATTTTTTTGCTGTGACCAAGTTTGGAACGGTATGTAAAAGAAGGAAATTAAAAGTGAAAATATGAAAGAGTAAGGTGATGAGGATAACAAAAACTTAAGTAATGAAAAACTGGATATCAGATTGGAGGGAGAGAGTATGGAAGAAGTGAATGTATTCAGAAATTTGGGAGTGGACTTGTCAGCAGATGGGTCTATGAAAGACAAGGTGAGTCATAGAATTAATGAGGGAAAAAAACGTGAGTGGTGCATTGAGGAGTCTATGGAGACAAAGAGCGTTATCAATGGAAGCAAAGAGAGAAATCTATGACAGTATAGTTATACCAACGCTCTTATATGTGTGGTGAATGTTGCAACAAGAAGAAGGCTGGAGGCAGTGGAGAAGTGTCTGAGGGTAATGTGGGGATATGAATATAATGCAGAGAATGCGCAGTTTGGAAATTAGGAGGTGTGGGGTTACTAAAAGTATTATCTAGAGGGCTGAGGAAGGGTTGTTGAGGTGGTTCGTACATTTAGAGAGGATGAAACAAAATAGAATGACTTGGAGGGGCAAATAAATCTGTAGTGGAAAGGAAAGCTGGGTTGGGGTAGGCCTATAGGAGAGGTTGGAGGGAGGGGGTAAAGTTGGTTTTCTGTGCGAGGGGCTTGGACTTCCAGCAGGCGTGCATGAGCATGTTAGATAGGAACGAGTGGAGACGAATGTTTTTTTTTTTATGTTGGAGTGTGAGCAGGGTCGCATTTATGAAAGGATTTGGGGAAACCGGCAAGCTGGACTTGTCCTGGAGGTGGAAAGTACAGTGCCTGCACTCTGACGGATGAGTGTTGATGCTGCAGTTTTTTAACTGTAGTGTAGTAGCGCCTCTGGCAAGAGAGTGATGGAGTGAATGATGATGAATGTGTTTGTTCTTTTTCGGGTCACCCTGCGTTGGTGGCAGACGACCAATTTGTTAAAATAAATTAATAAATAAATATATATATATATATATATACATATATATATATATATATATATATATATATATATATATATATATATATATATATATATATATATATATATATATATATATATATATATATATATAATTTTTATTTGTATACAGGAGTATACAAATATAATCTTCCCATTGCAGGTTAAGTGGTAACATAAGATGATACAGGCAGCCAGCCACAAGGCCAAGAACGTGGCGCTTCTAACAACATGATAAGAGGCACATGTCAGGTGTGTGGGGAAATATCGTGTCCTCAATAATAATAACATCATTTTCTCACACAACAGGTGTGCGAGGTCACACATGGGTTCCCCGCAGAGAGTTCCAACAAGCAGATTCACACTCCACTGGCAATCTAATTAGATTCGACGATCGCAGAAGCAGGTCGTTTGCATGCTACAGGTATAGTCACTGACCTTCTCAGGTAGGTAACCGTAGGGTCCAACAAATCATAAGTCCGAAACACCGTTAAGACTTGGCACAACCTGATTTTATATGGAAACATTTTTCTAGTAGCACTTGCAAGAAGCGGAAAATCTCTAACTTCATCGGTTATCAGATCACTATTCAATTTTCCTAGATCAGATAACTTAACACATCCACCTTATCAACGTATAAAGCGCCTATATAGATTAAAAAAAAGTGTCAATAATAGCAAGAACGTTTGTGCCTAGGCTCTCAAATTAACTGAAGCTAGCAATACAGTTTAAGAAATCCGAACAATAAAAAGTTTTGAAAAAAAATCTCCCCAAGGGATGCTGCAACAGTTTAAACACTGAGATAAGCACCCACTCTGATGCTGCAACAGTTTAAACACTGAGATAAGCACCCACTATGTTGCTGCAACAGTTTAAACACTGAGGTAAGCACCCACTCTGATGCTACAACAGTTTAAACACTGAGGTAAGCACCCACTCTGATGCTGCAACAGTTTAAACACTGAGATAAGCACCCACTCTGATGCTGCAACAGTTTAAACACTGAGGTAAGCACCCAATCTGATGCTGCAACAGTTTAAACACTGAGGTAAGCACCCACTCTGATGCTGCAACAGTTTAAACACTGAGATAAGCACCCACTCTGATGCTACAACAGTTTAAACACTGAGGTAAGCACGCACTCTGATGCTGCAACAGTTTAAACACTGAGATAAGCACCCACTCTGATGCTGCAACAGTTTAAACACTGAGGTAAGCACCCACTCTGATGCTGCAACAGTTTAAACACTGAGGTAAGCACCCACTCTGATGCTGCAACAGTTTAAACACTGAGATAAGCACCCACTCTGATGCTGCAACAGTTTAAACACTGAGGTAAGCACCCACTCTGATGCTACAACAGTTTAAACACTGAAGTAAGCACCCACTCTGATGCTACAACAGTTTAAACACTGAGGTAAGCACCCACTCTGATGCTGCAACAGTTTAAACACTGAGATAAGCACCCACTCTGATGCTGCAACAGTTTAAACACTGAGATAAGCACCCACTCTGATGCTGCAACAGTTTAAACACTGAGATAAGCACCCACTCTGATGCTACAACAGTTTAAACACTGAGGTAAGCACGCACTCTGATGCTGCAACAGTTTAAACACTGAGATAAGCACCCACTCTGATGCTGCAACAGTTTAAACACTGAGATGAGCACCCACTCTGATGCTGCAACAGTTTAAACACTGAGATAAGCACCCACTCTGATGCTGCAACAGTATAAACACTGAGATAAGCACCCACTCTGATGCTACAACAGTTTAAACACTGAGGTAAGCACGCACTCTGATGCTGCAACAGTTTAAACACTGAGATAAGCACCCACTCTGATGCTGCAACAGTTTAAACACTGAGATAAGCACCCACTCTGATGCTACAACAGTTTAAACACTGAGGTAAGCACCCACTCTGGGGAAAGAGGGAAAATTCAGAGTTGCACAGCAATAATTACACCAATGACTTTCATCCCAGGCTTAATACTTTTCTAAGAGTCAAATGTTGTGTTCCCATCAGGTTCTATGAGAGTTTATTTAAAAATTCACTCACATCATTTTAAAGAGTTGGCTAATTCAGTGCTTGGTACAACTGTAGAGTTCTTCCTTTCGAAGTTAAAAAACATTTGTCAGTTACTATCATGCTGGGCTGAATAAATTAAACACTTCCCTTTTGGTGCTTCATTAGGTGCTTTGAAAATTCAGGTCGTCATCTAGTTACCAAAGAGGATGTCAGAAATATTCACACATAAGTTGGTAGTTTTTTTTTTTTTATCTCTCGAAGCAGTGAAGTAACGGCTCGTGAATTAAGGGGTCTTACATTAGGGACGTTTCAAGGAGAAGACTGTGGTTAGACTAGACTTCAAGAATGAATTTAGCCTATATAAAAGAGAGTCGTTCGAGAGCACTTCCCAAGTCTTTCTGTTTGTTTAAGATGGCTGCTACTAAGAATCGACTCCGGAGCATCAAATCAGCTCGTCATCGGGGCTTCCAGCAGGGAGACCAACACACCCGATTTCTCTTCTTCAAAGCGGTAAGAATAAAAATTTTCCCCTTTTTCTTTAGAATATTCACTTGAAAAGTGATCCCCAGGTGTCTCTGACCGAAGGAGAGAGTATAGCCACTCAACTACGTTGTTTGCTAAGAGAACTCACAACCAGACTGAGAGGCGAACACAACATGTGGTACCTGGATGATCACCCTTTGGCAAGTACATAAGAGTTCTTGGTAGTAGACCGTCGATCCTTGAAGTCACAGAAAAATGTTTAAACTCCCCCTCAACCCTTCCAAAAGTGAAATAATTTCGACAAGCCATTCAATCATTAATGCCTGTCAGACCAATCATTCCAGAAACCTCAGCTACCATCCATTCTTCTGGAATTACCTCTGGGTTCTCAAATTATAAATACAGTCCACGAGCACAAACTAGATGATTTGAAGAGTGTGAAGTACAGGTTAGGTGATCTGGATGACCATGAAGCTTTGTACTTTCTCACAAGGTATTTATCGTGGCCCAGGATAATCTATTTCTTGAGGTGTGCATCCTCTTTTGACCGTAAGAAAAAAAATGGGTGAATACGACAAACTACTATATCACTATTCAGGAAAGCTCTATATTTATCACTTCAGTGGAATCAAACAACACTTTCAGTGTAACTGAGGGTAATAGGTGATAGCAAAGCAACACAGACAGTACTTCTTACAGCTCTATCTTCCATTAATGCATTCAGTGAACTAGTGAAGAATTCACGATCCAAAGTTAATCGAAGGAGCAGGGCATTAAGATATCCATGTAGATTGTTAAACCTGACCAACCTATTTAAGAGACCACAGTACCATTGTGGATATAATCACCTGGATAATGATCGACTAGGTTTCAAGAAAATACAGAGCTCACTTCCTAGTGGTGAGGGCAAAACATGCAAGGAATTTTGTTTGCCTGTCCCTAATTCCTCCTTAATCACTTGCCTTGACACTTAGGCAATTCTCACTGATGTAACTCTTCTCCTAGGTACCCCCCATCCAAACCAAGCACAGGTGAACTGTGCCTGTGGCAGCACGTCGGCAGACAGTTTTGGCCTCCATGTTCTCATCTACCATAGTTAAGAAGGAAAGAATGCAAGACATGAACAGATCAGTGACATTATCGTGCAAAGTGTCCCTACAACATTTGGCCAGCAGAAATGTTAACCAAGCACGATGGCAGCCACAAGCGCCTTGGTTGAGTCTCCATACTACAATGGAAAAACGATAAGACAATAGCTTGGGAGCTCGCCAGTATATCAACGATTGCTGACACTATCCTCGAGTGTCAGCCAAATAGGGTGGTGTTATCAGTTTCAGGGAGACCGAGAAGATCAACAAATACAGGCGCCTGGCAACTTGCTTCAACTTGGTTTCTATAGGATCTGCTACCCTTGGATCGTGGCACAAGTGCACATTCAGTTTCTGAAAGATTTAGGTGACAAACTTGCCAGGGGACACCAAGAAACCTAGAGTGACTAGCTTTCGTTACCAGAGACTCAAGGTTAAAATCTAGAGAGTAAATTGCTGCATCATCTTGGGCACACGATCTACCCCTGATGAGCTGCATGTAGTGCTCGACTTAAGGGTGTTATACATATTATTCTTATTTTCAATGTTTCCTTAAAATAAAGTTTATAAACATTTTTGTGCTCATCTATATGCTTGCAGGGGTCGAGTTTCAGCTTCTTGTCCTGATTCTTAATCTGCTTCTTGCAAGATTGTTTTTTTCTTAGCTTCGAGGGTCCTATTGTATCTACTCGTAAAACTACGTATGAAACTTGCCTCCGTTATTTCTTTGTCCAAATCATTCCTCTTTCTGACCACCCTGAGGCTGAAGAAATACTTTTGACATCACTGTGACTCTTCTGTCTTAGATTTTCAACTATGTACCTGTTTCAAGCCTCTTAAATAGTCTATCCCTGTCAACCATATCAATTCCTATGATATGGAGAGTGCCTCACCTTATTCGGAGCATGTTAAACACACCCACATAGACTGCCTCACCAACCAGAGAACCATCTTGTTAAGGATTTGGTGATAGGGGCCCCATCACCAGATCAACAACTTGGTTCAGCCAATCATAATGTGGATCTGGC
Source organism: Cherax destructor (assembly GCA_009830355.1). Taxonomy (NCBI): domain Eukaryota; kingdom Metazoa; phylum Arthropoda; class Malacostraca; order Decapoda; family Parastacidae; genus Cherax; species Cherax destructor. Next base: position 117,426 of record WNWK01002029.1, on the reverse strand, counting down.
ATTGGTAAAGGTAACGTGGATTCCACTCACATGTTTACCATTGTCATTCCCACCCTGAGTAGGTTGTTTCACGATCGTCTCTGTCTCTTGGCTGCTGTTTTTGCTTTGACTACTGTGACGTGCACTAATACTACTCTATTGTATATAGTGTATATAGTTGTTCAAAACTGTAAATACTTGGTGAAGAAAAATACAAATTCATAATTGCTTGGTGAAGGAAAATACAATTTAAAGCATTTTCTATTGTGTTTCTTTGCTCCAAGCTCCCTTTTACACTCAGGATAACAGGCCTTGAGACCTGAGGTTGTAATAGCTGTTATGATATTTCCCATGGATCTTTTATCCTCTAATGTCGTCAGGTTCACTTTTAGCGGCTCTTTAAAGCACATTCACCTTAGCTCTGTAATTATCCTCATTGCATATCTCTCCCCCTTCTTCAGTTTCTTAACATGCTATATCACGGGTGGGTTCCATACTGGTAATGTAGACTCAAAAATGGGCCTGACAAATGTTGCATAAGAATGACCCTTTTGATGAATCCGAAAAAATTGACTCTTGTGATGAATCAGGGAGAATTTGATTCTTGGGGTGAATCTGAGAAAATTTGATTCATCACATAATAAGAGCTCCAATTAAGATAGTTTGGCAGGAGCACCTATCATCAATATTTTCCATTGCTCAGGATAACCCAAGTAATATATGAGAGCTTGTGATATCTTGAGACTGGGGCTCCAGTTTCTCTCTGTGAAGATAGTTGTCTTGGCTGTTAATCTTTCCACTCGAGTTCAGTCAGGAAGGTCTCAGCTCTGTGGAAGAACATATGACGAATTTCCCACGAGAACTGACCCCACTAGCCAGAATTTATGTGGAAGTCTTGGTAAGCCGAGGCAGTGGCATTGCTAGGGTTGGTGTCACCCGGGGCGGCATCTTTGGTGTCACCCCCATGAAATCCAAGGGCTGGGGGATGGGGGGAAGTCAACTCTAGTTACATCACTACTCCATGACCAGTGACTAATGTTTAGCAATAAGAACGTTTAAGGGCCATAAACCGAACAGGAGAATACTTCTCAACTTTATTAATGATAAAATAAATAATCGTAGTAATATTGAGTAAACATAAACTCAAATACCACTTTGAGTACAGGCAACAGATCCTACATTTATTCATCTTCAACAATGTTAAAAAAAAAAATAAAGGAAAACATTGCAATATCAGAGAAACACTAGCTCCGATTTGACACTGAGTACAGGTAACATCTCAATGAATCAGATCTTACATTTCCTTGCCTTCAATCCTGCAATATCATCTATCAATTCATCAAAATCAATGATGTCAGAATCGGAGATTCTGGATTGACTCATTGTGGACCGTAAATAGTATTTAGTCAGCTTCAACTTCGAGAAACTCCTTTCACAAGAAGCCACAGAAACACATATAGTAAGGAACAACCTCAGGCAGAGTGTGAGCGTTGGAAGAGATTCAATGAAATCCCATTCAGCTATGAATGTTAGTGCATCCAGTGCAGTCCAGTGCTTAACTTTTTCAAGATCAACATCAGCAGCTTGCAGGTGCCTCCTTAGTCTTGGTATTTCAAGCATGAGCTCATTCTTGCATATTTCATTATAGAAGACTGTGAGTCTTGAAGCCAACCCCTCCATTACTTCTTCAGTTGCTTCACAAGATCCTTCGTTTGAATGACCCCAAACATGGCTGATTGCTTTTCATCGCATCTCGATTTCATTATGAAAACGATCAATGCCTCCAACATCACCTTCTTGTTTTCTTCCTGTAGAGTGAGTCCGGAATCTCTTGCCTGCTCTCCTGTCATCCTTTTCTTTAACCTGATTCTTCTCTGTGTAGGAAATCAACACTCCTCACATTTCAGATGTGACCGTTGTATTGAATTCTCCGATATGCGATCTCGCCCTTCATAGAAAAATAATCGCAGTGCCTCTAGCTTCACTTTAGTTTGTAAGTACTGCTGTGCAAGCTGACCCTCCAGAAGTATGTCGCACCAGAAATACAGATAACACAAAAATGTGAAATCGCACACAACAGTGAGAAGACCTTGTGCTGCTCCTCTTGTGTCCAAATTTTCCTGTGGATCACAAAGAGCTTCAATCGCTGCCACAAATTTCTCGAACGATTCCGCTACTGGTTTCACTGCACTATAATGAGAACTCTATCTTGTTGTTGATAATCTTTTCAAAGAGACTGCAGTATAGTCCATTAATACATCCCATCGATGGGTGGAGGAGGCAAAGAATGTGTACGCTGACTCAAGACTGCCAAAAAATTTCACACATGATGAATTCTCGGCAAAAGAATGCTGACCACACAAGTTCAATGAATGGTCCACACAACCACTGAAAATTGCCTTCTTGTTCTTTTCCTTGAGAATGGCCTGTACACCTCCATGGACCCCGGCCATGGTGGCAGCATTGTCATATCCTTGAGCACGGCACAGCATGAAGTCCAGTCCATCACTTTCCAGCTTTTTCTGGATATCAGAACTGGCAGCTTTTTTGCCCTTAAAAGGGAAAAACTTCATTCACTTGAACTCTTCCATCCTCCATTTGCACGTACCTGATAACGTGTGACATTTGGTCAGTGTGTGACGCATCTGGTGTACTGTCAAACATAACGCTGTAGTATACAGCTGTCTTGATTTGCCAGAACACTTTAAAACTCATTTTGACTTGATGACCTGTGTTCACTTGAGCTGCACTTCAGTCTCATTAGGTGCTCTTTTAGCACATGATTATACTTAGCCATCAATTCAACCATCTCAAGAAAGTTTCCTCCATTTGATGAAAATTCGTCCTCCCTGTGCCCACGAAATGCTTGGTTTAGTTTAGCCAGAAACAGTGTAATGTCGATTAATGTGGATTAAGGGTTTTTCCAAAATATCGTAAATAAAATTTTCGATTTATCGTAGTTTTTCGTATAGCGTCATTGATTTTTCCCTATATAGGCCTATTTGTACTCTGTAATCATATTATCGGCAATATAGAAACAAAGGAATTTTCTCTTATGTTGCTGCAGCACTGTTTTGGGCATTAGTGTCACCTTCTTTAGAGGCTCTTTGGTGTCACTCCCTGATGGTGTCACCCGGGGCGACCCACCCCCCGCCCACCTTGTGACGCCACTGAACTCAGGAAAATTAGGTAAGGAAATTGTTACATTAGGAGGAAATTGTTAAGGCCACAAGGCACGATAACGTAGTAATTCTAGGGGACTTTAACTTTAGTGAGATTGATTGGAATTTCTTGACAGGGAATTTAGAATCTAACGACTTTTTAGAAGTAGTTCAGGATTGCTTTTTGAAGCAGTTTGTGACAGAACCTACAAGGGGAAATAACCTGCTTGACTTGGTTCTGGCAAGCAAGGAAACCCTTGTTAATAATTTAGAAATTACAGAGGAACTCGGCTCAAGCGACCATAAGTCAATTAAATTTAGAATTGAATGGATGTATGATAGTAGGGATAATTCAGTAACGGTCCCAGATTTTCGCTTAGCAGATTATAATGGACTTAGAGAACACTTATCAACTGTGGACTGGGGTAACGAAGAGAGGTATCAATATGACAGTTTTCTTAACACTATACAGGCTGCCCAAAGAACATTTATCCCGTATAAAGAAATTAGATCAAGTAGAAATGACCCAAAATGGATGAATAATAGGCTCAAATATCTTTTAGGGCAGAAGAAAGGAATTTATAGGCGCATAAAAAGAGGTGAGGGACATCTTATAAATCAGTATATAGACATTAAAAGGGACGTTAAAAAGGGGATAAGAAAAGCTAAACGGGACTATGAAATTAAAGTTGCTAGGGATTCAAGAACTAACCCAAAAAGTTTTTTCCAGGTTTATAGAACAAAAGTTAGGGATAAGATAGGTCCCCTTAAAAATAACTCTGGGCATCTTACTAACAAGGAGAATGATATGTGCTCTATTTTTAATAATTATTTTCTCTCGGTTTTCACGAAGGAAGATACTAATAATATCCCAGAATTTAATTTTTACAGAGGCCCAGAAGAAGATAAATTATGTAATATCACAGTCACTAGTGAAATGGTTATGAAACAACTAGAACGACTGAAACAAAATAAATCGCCAGGTCCTGATGAGCTTTTTGCAAGGGTTCTTAAGGAATGCAAAATGGAACTCTGTGAACCAATATCGAACATTTTTAATTTATCTCTTCAAACAGGTGTAGTGTCTGATATGTGGAAGATGGCTAATGTAATTCCTATTTTTAAAGCAGGGGACAAGTCACTACCGTCAAATTACCGCCCAATAAGCCTGACCTCAACTGTAGGCAAATTACTAGAGTCAATTATATCTGATATTATTAGAAACCATCTAGATAACCATAATTTGATTAATGATACTCAGCATGGATTCACGAGGGGCTGTTCCTGCCTATCTAATTTATTAACCTTCTACAGTAAAGCTTTTGAGGCTGTTGATCACAATAAAGAATTCGATATTGTTTATTTAGACTTTAGTAAGGCTTTTGATAGAGTACCGCACCAGAGACTGTCATACATCCATTCAATGTTAAAGGTAATTGATTTGTGGTCGCTTGTGCCGAGTTCCTCTGTAATTTCTAAATTAATAACAAGGGTCACCATTTGGAGAAGACCCGGGCCGGATGTACCGGCGAACATACAACAACAACAATCTGTATGTTAGAAGTGATCATGGGCCCAGGACCGAAACGTTTTCTAATAAATATGTCTTAGTGTTTGCTTACGTGTTTTTCTAAACCAACTTGTTAGTATTAATTACCAAGGTTTATACCATAAGAATATGAGAAAGGAGGAACACTGCAGAAGGCCTACTGGCCCATACAAGGCAGCTCGTTATCAAAACCCCCCATACCCAAAGTTACCCAATAATTTACTCCCATACCCACGACACCAATCAAACCCAGCCTCTCCCACTCATATATTTATCCAATCTCTTTTTAAAGCTACCCAAGGTCGTAGCCCCTATCACCCTACTCGCATGATTGTTCCAAGTTATTATATTTATTTGACTAAGATATCAAGTCTGCATGGTTGTCAGCACAATAATACTCACAGTGTAGCTCGTCAGCATTGATGTCAGCACAACAGCACTCACAGTGTAGCTCGTCAGCATGGTTGTCAGCACATTAATACTCACAGTGTAGCTCGTCAGCATGGTTGTCAGCACAGTACTACAGTGTAGCTCGTCAGCATGGTTGTCAGCACAGTAACACAGTGTAGCTCGTCAGCATGGTTGTCAGCACAGTAACACAGTGTAGCTCGTCAGCATGGTTGTCAGCACAACAGCACTCACAGTGTAGCTCGTCAGCATGGTTGTCAGCACAGTAATACTCACAGTGTAGCTCGTCAGCATTGATGTCAGCACAACAGCACTCACAGTGTAGCTCGTCAGCATGGTTGTCAGCACAGTAACACAGTGTAGCTCGTCAGCATGGTTGTCAGCACAGTAATACTCACAGTGTAGCTCGTCAGCATGGTTGTCAGCACAGTAATACTCACAGTGTAGCTCGTCAGCATGGTTGTCAGCACAGTAATACTCACAGTGTAGCTCGTCAGCATGGTTGTCAGCACAGTAACACAGTGTAGCTCGTCAGCATGGTTGTCAGCACAGTAATACTCACAGTGTAGCTCGTCAGCATGGTTGTCAGCACAGTAACACAGTGTAGCTCGTCAGCATGGTTGTCAGCACAGTAACACAGTGTAGCTCGTCAGCATGGTTGTCAGCACAGTAACACAGTGTAGCTCGTCAGCATGGTTGTCAGCACAGTAACACAGTGTAGCTCGTCAGCATGGTTGTCAGCACAGTAATACTCACAGTGTAGCTCGTCAGCATGGTTGTCAGCACAGTAACACAGTGTAGCTCGTCAGCATGGTTGTCAGCACAGTAATACTCACAGTGTAGCTCGTCAGCATGGTTGTCAGCACAGTAACACAGTGTAGCTCGTCAGCATGGTTGTCAGCACAGTAATACTCACAGTGTAGCTCGTCAGCATGGTTGTCAGCACAGTAACACAGTGTAGCTCGTCAGCATGGTTGTCAGCACAGTAACACAGTGTAGCTCGTCAGCATGGTTGTCAGCACAGTAATACTCACAGTGTAGCTCGTCAGCATGGTTGTCAGCACAGTAATACTCACAGTGTAGCTCGTCAGCATGGTTGTCAGCACAGTCAGGCCAGCCGTCGCACCAGTAGAACCTGTGCACTTTCCTCCCAGAGCTGCACACCACGAAGTCTTCTGTGTGAGAGAGAGACACTTGTTACCTGCTTAAGAATCACCAGAAAGCGCTAAACCTACAGGGTTGATATAGTGCCTGGGGAATGGGTAAAATTGGTCAATTAGCAAGAAAACATTTACAATTAAGTCCCTTCTAAAAAATTTCTTTTATACGTTTAAAGATATTTTTTTCATTTATGTTAATGTAAAAAATAATAATTTTGTACCAAAAGAACCTTAGAAAACTTACCTAACCTTATTAAAACAAGCGCAATTTAATTTAGCCCATTCTAAGTAAATGTATTTTAGATAAGTTTACAGTAATTTAATATTAAACAATTACAATGAAATATATTTTTTCGTTAGTTCAGAATGATTTTGCGAAATTATTGCATACACAAATTTTCCTTGTCTTATATGGCAAGAGAGAGCGTTGCTATTTAAGCCAATCGCAAGTTTACTAATTCAATATATAGAGGAGAGAAAAAATATCAGCCGAGAACCGATTTTCCCTGAGGATTATGTCTTCTGAGGAAGTCCCACAAGTTCTAAGTGGTACTCCATATATATATATATATATATATATATATATTTTATGATGCAAACAATCGCAGACGGCCGATCTTAACTATGCAAGACAATCCATAGGGGGTGGAAATCTTTAGCTCAAGTACTTTCACACGTCTCAGTGCATCATCAGGAGCTTTGCAATGTTGCAAGAGAGCAACTAAAGCAGGGATAGTGTTCTCAGAGTAGCGTAGTGCGGATGTGTCACCGGCCACGGTTTCCCTTAGAATGGTTAGTGATTGTTGCCAATCCCACCCTACCACCATCCCCCTACTCCCCATATGTGTAGGAGGGTTTCTGAGATGTCGATAGAAAATTCAAATTCACAGTCTATAGGAAGTCCACCAATGTGTCGTCATACATTCACTACTATTCCAACCACGAAACCAGGGTAAAAGGGAGTGTGTTCCTCACAATGTTCTTGTGAGCCTTGCGCATCTGCAGTCCAGAGTACTTAGAGGAAGAAATCAGCAAGATATTCAACATAGCCACATAACTGAGATATCCCAGGGATGTTGTGGAGAAGACAGTAATGTCAGCAAGAAAGACTTTCTACAGGACTGAACCTAAGAAAGTGATGGCCAGGAAAAATGCATTAGTTTTACCATACAATGAGAATCTGGTTTGCCTACGTGAGGCATTAAAAATATCAATATAAACCTTGCTTTCAAAAACACAGGGACTGTGAAACAAAGACTGATTAAAAACACACCCTCCAACACACCCTCCCCTGTGGTTTAGCGCTTCTATTTGATTATAATAATAATCCAACACACCCTCCAACAAAGTTGGTGGGGTTTACAAGGCCCCATGTACTCAGTGTCCTCTCTCATATATTGGTCAAACAGGTAAATTTCTGGAAACCAGAATAGCCCAACATAAATGCTCAGTCAGGACAGGGCAGGAGTCGAATGCTATCTTTAACCACGTTAGTTCCTGTAATCACCCACAGGAATGGGATGCTGAACAGATTATGGTACCAAACAGTTCTGTCATGGAAAGAAACAATTAATTCTTCTCTCTTGAAACATGAAAGGAATACAGTATATAACTCAAATTATGGGTTATACAAACTCGATACCAATTTAGTAGAGTCCATTGTACACAATCTTAAACAACAATGCTATACAAAATCACAGGATTGCTCAGTATGCCAGGTGGGTTGATGGATTGGTGACGCCCAACCAGTGTCTACGCACCAAAACTTCAAACCACGTCAGTTGTGGATGGTTATATAACGTGTTTAGCTGTTAGTGTACCATACAGCGACAGGCACACAAGATTACGAGATAACATAAAGAGAGGTTAAAGGGTATTAGTAGAAATTAGAAATTTAGATCATATAAATATTATCGGAAAGGCATAGAAAATTCCCAAGTAAGGCATATTAACCGACATTGAGAAGAATAGTAGACAATATTTAGGAAGAAATACTTCTGAGTACCTCGGTAGAACACTCGAGTACCCCAGAGCAGGACATTTAAACGGACAAAGAACACATTCTATTCCTTTCTTATATTATTTAAAAAGGTTACACAGAATAATAGCAATTCATGTGTATAATATCCAACGTGAAACGTATTTTCTCAAACCACATAACCGGTTATAAACGACTAGAAAAAGCTTGGGGCTGGCTATTATATCTTATAATTTCATACTTGACATCTCAGAAACCCTCCTACCCATATGGGGAGGAGGGGGATGGTTGTAGGGTGGGGTTGGCACCGACCACTGACCACATTCTAAGGGAAACCGTGGCCGGTGACACATCCACACTACGCTACTCTGAGAACTCTCCCTGCTTTAGTTGTTCTCTTGCAACATTGCAAAGCTCCTGATGACGCACTGAGAAGTGTGAAAGTACTTGAGCTAACGATTTCCACCCCCCGTGGCTTGTCTTGCATATATATATATATATATATATATATATATATATATATATATATATATATATATATATATATATTATAGAATATTATATATTCTTTAAATGTCATACGATTGTAAAAACTTCGATTTTGGCTTAAATAGAACGCTCACTTTGCCATAAGAAAGTGAAAATTTGCTATGCATAATTTCAGCCAAAATCATTCTGAACATAAGAAAAATATATTTAGTATTTGTTATTATTAAATTAATGTTAACTATCTAAAATATATTTAGTTAGCAGGTTAGGCAAATTAAATTGCGCTTGTTGTATATGGGTTAGGTAGTTTTCAAAGTTTTCTTGGACAAATTTTAATTAATTAAATAAATGTCTATCTTAAACGTAAAGGATTTTAAGGACTTAAATTAGAACGCTCACATTGCCATTTACTAAGACATACTATATATATATATATATATATATATATATATATATATATATATATATATATATATATATATATAGAGGGTAAGGCAGCTGGATTGATGGGATAAAGATAGAAATGTTAAAAGCAGGTGGGGATATAATTTGGAGTGGTTGGTGCTATTATTTAATAAATGTATGGAAGAGGGTAAGGTACCTAGGGATTGGCAGAGAGCGTGTATTGTTCCTTTGTATAAAGGCAAAGGGGACAAAAGAGAGTGCAAAAATTATAGGGGAATAAGTCTGTTGAGTGTACCTGGTAAAGTGTATGGTAGAGTTATTATTGAAAGAATTAAGAGTAAAACAGAAAGCAGGATAGCAGATGAACAAGGGGCTTTAGGAAGGGTAGGGGGTGTGTAGACCAAGTGTTTACAGTGAAACATATAGGTGAACAGTATTTGGATAGGGTAAAGATGTTTTTGTGGCATTTATGGATTTGGAAAAGGCGTATGATAGGGTAGATAGGGGGCAATGTGGCAGATGTTGCAGGTGTATGGAATAGGAGGAAGGTTACTGAAAGCAGTGAAGAGTTTTTATGAGGATAGTGAGGCTCAGGTTAGAGTGTGTAGGAGGGAAGGGGACTATTTCCCAGTAAAAGTGGGCCTTAGACAAGGATGTGTGATGTCACCGTGGTTGTTCAATATATTTATAGATGGGGTTGTAAGAGAAGTGAATGCGAGGGTCTTGGCAAGAGGTGTTAGGCTAAAAGATAAAGAAGCAAATACAAAGTGGGAGTTGTCACAGTTGCTTTTTGCTGATGACACTGTGCTTTTGGGAGATTCTGAAGAGAAGCTGCAGAGGTTGGTGGATGAATTTGGTAGGGTGTGTAAAAGAAGAAAATTGAAAGTGAATATAGGAAAGAGTAAGGTGATGAGGATAACAAAAGAATAGGTGACGAAAGATTGGATATCAGATTGGAGGGAGAGAGTATGGAGGAGGTGAATGTATTCAGATATTTGGGAGTGGACATGTCGGCGGATGGGTCTATGAAGGATGAGGTGAATCATAGAATTGATGAGGGGAAAAGGGTGAGTGGAGCACTTCGGAGTCTGTGGAGACAAAGAACCTTGTCCATGGAAGTAAAGAGGGGAATGTATGAGAGTATAGTTATACCAACGCTCTTATATGGGTGTGAAGCATGGGTGATGAATGTTGCAACGAGGAGAAGGCTGGAGGCAGTGGAGATGTCATGTCTGAGGTCAATGTGTGGTGTGAATATAATGCAGAGAATTCGGAGTTTGGAAATTAGGAAGAGGTGCGGGATTACCAAAACTATTGTCCAGAGAGCTGAGGAGGGGTTGTTGAGGTGGTTTGGACATGTAGAGAGAATGGAACGAGACAGAGTGACTTCGAGAGTGTATAAATCTGTAGTGGAGGGAAGGCGGGGTAGGGGTCGGCCTAGGAAAGGTTGGGGGAGGGTAAAGGAAGTTTTGTGTGCGAGGGGCTTGGATTTCCAGCAAGCATGTGTGAGCGTGTTTGATAGGAGTGAATGGAGGCATATGGTTTTAATACTTGACGTGCTGTTGGAGTGTGAGCAAAGTAACATTTATGAAGGGATTCAGGAAACCGGCAGGCCGGACTTGAGTTCTGGAGATGGGAAGTACAGTGCCGGCACTCAGAAGGAGGGGTGTAAATGTTGCAGTTTTATAACTGTAGTGTAAAGCACCCTTCTGGCAAGACAGTGATGGAGTGAATGATGATGAAAGTTTTTCTTTTCGGGCCACCCTGCCTTGGTGGGAATCGGCCGATGTGTATTAATAAAATAAAAATAAATATATATATATATATATATATATATATATATATATATATATATATATATATATATATATATATATATATATATATCGTATTCACCTCTATTCAAAGGCCATCCTTTTGGCATGAAAGCGCTCTTCTAGCCTCCAAGCCACTGTAATCAACAACTTGACAAAGCTCCTTGAGAGCGAAACGTTGTCCTAATAAAATGTCACATTAGTTGCACATGTTTCCTTTTACCTAGCAATCAACATCTGGTTATTTGTTATTTAAATTCTGAGAGAGTATGTTATAATGGTTCTTGTACGCTCTTACCATATGAGTGATTACTCGATGCTTCTGACGCCATGCTAATGTCACTATGTTAACTGATATTAGAGCGTAGTTTAATGCTACTGCTGTAAGACTATTTAATCACGTGCTTTTTAACGGGATATGCGATAATGTTGTAATTTTAAACCATAAGTTCAAAACTGCAAAACACGAACTTAAGTGACGCATGAAGGAAGAGAAGAAGACAATTTTATTCGGATTATTAACTTGGAGGAATAATACTCCAGGATACCTCAGTAAAGTCAACGAATCTGGCTTATATCCACTGTGATCCTCTGATGCGCTGACTCACAGTGACAACAGTATATGGAAAGATGCCCTACGTCCCCTCGTGCTGGTATAAAACCCAGATCCTTCAGATGTGAGTTGAAGACACTAACAAATAAGCCACAAGCCACCTTCTACTTAAGTTCGATACGTAGTACTTTGCTTTCTTGGGCGTTTCTTAATACGTTTTTTTGTTAGTTAAATTGTGATATAAAGCCTATTGACTGAACGTGGGTCAGGAAAACAGTCACATAGTATATTCAGTTTTTATCCTTGCCAACTTATGCCTAGTCTAAACCCGGTCCGCAAGGGTGATGATTCCTAGAAGCATTAATAGCTGTCACTTGCTAGCCAAGCGAATCACTTTGTAAACCACAGCTGTTACGTATAAAGTCTTGCATTTTGATAACCTTTTTAAACCTGAACCAGACAGTGTGTACGTGAGGATATAAATAATGACAATTACATGTTACAAATAACAACTTCAAGTTATTAATGACCATTCCAAGGTCAACAACAGCGGTTAACTTCTGTTTGCTTTTTAATAACAATTTTGTATTTAAATTTAATTTTTAGTTCAAACTGCGTTAATTTACTTTATCGTATGTTTAAATATATTTTACGTTGATTTGTGATTCATATTAAATTTATTTTATATGAATTACCTTCCCTAGGCCTCCCTCAAAAATTAAAATTCATATGTAGTTGGAGCCTTAATTTTGAAACAATAAAAGTTTTTTGACTTTAATTATTTTTGAAGACCATATACACCGAGAGGCGTGTATGTGCCAGTCCCTATTTTAGGGATTAAAGTCATTTTGATTGGAATTAAATAAATTTTAAGAATCAGTAATTGTCCTTGTGTGCTGTCGATGGGGACTGAAGTGTCGTTGACTGGTGGTAAACAGTTTACATGCAGTCTTAATCTTTTTAGGTAGTTTACATGGAGAGAGAGAGTTCCAGGGGGTCAATGCCCCCTGCGGCCCGGTCTGTGGAAAGGCTTCAAACACATCTAACTAACCATATATGTATAATTAGGCATCCACGAAGGAGGATCTTGAAATGGTTGGCTTAATTTTCTTCCTCTGAGCTTTTCATCTGTAGCAAGAGAATGCCTGATCACCTTGGCTTCTAATTTTAAATTCTAGTGTTCTATAAATAGGGAAATGTTGGTGCACCTGTTAGCATCTGCAGGTAAACTCTGATTACTTTCATATAGATTATTTTCTGGTACCGTTTACGAGCTATAACCTGAGAAAAGCCTCTTCTGAACACACCATACAAGACCTTCAGCATTCTTGCAACATAACTGTACACAAAGGTAAGGGAAATGAGGCAAAGATCAACCAATTTACCCTAGACTTGAATTCTCGAAAACCTAACCAGAGTGTGGTAAGCAGGCGTTCTGCAGCAATTCCAGGCATGTCAAAACAATCCCCCACCTTCAGCCTATTTGACCTGGCTATTATTGAAAAGCAAAAAAAAAAAAAAAAGCTATATCAAATCTACTATGCAGCTACACATAACTCCAGTATGTCGCAGCTCAAGCTTCCAGATAAGAATTAGCTGCTGCAGTCCCTCCTGAAACATCTATTTATGGAACAGGATGAAGTTGGAGCAGCTGTGGGACACAGATTTCATCTGGGCAATTGACTTCATTTCATGGATGTTCTTAGTCTGTCTGTCTGTCTGTCTGTCTCTCTCTCTCTCTCTCTCTCTCTCTCTCTCTCTCTCTCTCTCTCTCTCTCTCTCTCTCTCTCTTCTCTTGCTCTCTCTCTCTCTCTCTCTCTCTCTCTCTCTCTCGCTCTGCTTACCTTGGCTTTTATCAACCCTTCCAATTTCCTTTACTCTTCTCCACTTTTTATTAACTTACCTCTCACTTCCATCCTCTCAATTCACTTACTCTCCTCTTCCCCCAGGTTTCACTTTTATTTTATCTCCCCTCTGCATACTTAACTCTGTTAAACAAATCTGACGCTCCTTCAAGCTCCGCTCCATCCCCTGTGTGTGTGTGTTGGGAAGGGGGTTAATTCTCACCTGGGTAAAGAACATTTCACAACCGGGAAATAAAAGTATAGATTAATAAATATAAATAAGTTGATAACTGTTAATAAAAAAAATAAATGTAAATAACTCTTGGGTACGTGGATATTGTGCAGCTTTTTTTTTTCTAGCAATGTGCCCTCATAAGTGTAATGTTCCCTTGCAGTCTTCTAGCAATGTGCCCTCAAAAGTGTAATGTTGCCTTGCAGTCTTCTAGCAATGTGCCCTCATAAGTGTAATGTTGCCTTGCAGTCTTCTAGCAATGTGCCCTCATAAGTGTAATGTTGCCTTGCAGTCTTCTAGCAATGTGCCCTCATAAGTGTAATGTTGCCTTGCAGTCTTCTAGCAATGTGCCCTCATAAGTGTAATGTTGCCTTGCAGTCCCTCCACCAAGAACCAAAGTTAATTTTTCACTGTGTTAAGAAAATTTTCTCGATTTACATCAGATTATTATGTCTAAGTCAGATTAGATTAAGTTAAGTTTAATGAGGTAGGTTATATTGTCGTCTATTATCACAAGCTATGTTTTTGTTGCATATTTACTAAAGCCGATTTATCTACTTATGATACTTCACATTAGGTTTGGAGGATTAGATAGGTTTAAAATTAGATTAGCTATTTTGGGGTTAAATTAGGAAGGGTTAGGTTATATTTGGTTAGATATATTTAGAACTGGTTAGCTATAGTTGGGTAAGACTAGACAAAATTTCGTTAGGTTAGATAAGATTACATTAGATTAGATTTGGTTAGGTAACATTAGATTAGATTTGGTAAGGTTAGGTAAAATTTGGATCACTTTGGTTAGATTAGGTTAGACAAGGTTAAGTTAGGTTAGGTTAGATTAGGCTTGCTTGAATTAACTTAAGCATGTCAAGGTTTGGTTAATCAAGGTTAAGGTAGGTTAGGTTAGGTTAAAGTCAAATGTAACAAGTTCTATCAGTTACACTTAAAAATATAAGATTACAGCCAGAAGGATTCGAACCCAATACAGGAAGTCTGGCAAGGTTCCCAAGTGACTTTCTTTACCCCTTGGCCACAAATGCCTCGAAAGCTGGTCAGCCTGGTTTACAAGCCATCCTTTTTCTCCCACCCTGGGCATATCAGTGGGCCTTAAGCATGGTTTCAAGCTATTTCATTCTCTTCCTATATGTTCTGACCTCACAGGATGGGAAGAAACGTGGCTTGTAAACCAGGCTGCCCAGCTTTTGAGGTATTTGTGGCCGAATTGTGAAGAGCTTTACTTGAGAACTTTGCCTGTCTTCCTGTAGTGGGTTAGAATCTTGGTGACTGTAATTTTTCTCTGTATATACCCGCCTGTTTCTGCGTAATTCATTGCCATAAATGTAAATATACACGACAGCAAGACTGTTTTGATGAGTGAACGGAAGGAGGGGAAACAGTGCAGTAAACAAACGTCAGTGTTTCATTTTGTGACAAGTCCGTCAGTATAATGAACGTCAGTGTTTCACTTTGTGAGAGGACCCTCGGTATAATGAACGTTAGTGTTTCACTTTGTGAGAGGACCCTCGGTATAATGAACGTTAGGGTTTCACTTTGTGAGAGGACCCTCAATATAATGAACGTTAGTGTTTCACTTTGTGAGAGGACCCTCGGTATAATGAACGTTAGTGTTTCACTTTGTGAGAGGACCCTCAATATAATGAACGTTAGTGTTTCACTTTGTGAGAGGACCCTCGGTATAATGAACGTCAGTGTTTCACTTTGTGAGAGGACCCTCGGTATAATGAACGTTAGTGTTTCACTTTGTGAGAGGACCCTCAATATAATGAACGTTAGTGTTTCACTTTGTGAGAGGACCCTCGGTATAATGAACGCTAGTGTTTCACTTTGTAAGAGGACCCTCGGTATAATGAATGTGTGAGAATTTTCATCTAAACTGCATACTAGGGTTATCATTGACACATTCTTTCATTTTAAGTGTCTTAAATTGAGATCAACAAGCATCAAGATATTCGTGCTCGGGATTGGAAGATTTTCTAGACAGAAGTTAATTTTTCGAAGTTGTTCCTTGAATTGTTGGGAAGTGACACTCTACTTCGGCCATGAGGTCGCAGCATTTTTGGGATGGTTAAAAGTTGCACGTCCCATTTGTTTTTTATCCATGATATTCCATGCCTACAGATACGTCAGGCATGGAATCTGCACTAATTTGTTTTCTATCATTTGTTGGGGCTGTGTTTCCTACTGGTGAACTTTGTGGACCTGACCCCATACTATCTTCAGCACCTGTACCAGCATCAGTAGCACCACCAGCACTTTCTAGTACTGTACCAACCCGATCCCGGAGAATCATCCACTTTGTTTGACACTGCCAGCTGAAACACTACTGCATTCTTCTATTTTATGGTGTGTAGTGTGGGTATATTGTGTAGGTATGGTGTAAAGGGTTGGTATGCTGTATAGTTCGTATGGTGTAATGTACATATGGTGCAGTGTTCGAATGGTGTATATATTGTGGATATTGTGTATAGTGGGGGTATGGTGTGGACTGTGGTTATGGTGGAGACTGTGGGTATCATCTTTAGGGCGTGTATGATATAAAGTGTTTTATGTAGGAGGCTGTGAGTATAGTGTTTAGTGTGGATATAGAGCTTAAATGTGGGTATGGTGTTGAGTGTAGATATGGAATAGATAGGGGTATGGTGTTGAATGTGGGTATGGTGTTGATTGTGGGTATGGTGTTGAGTGTGGATATGATGTTGAGTGTGGGTATGGTGTTGAGTGTGGGTATGGTGTTGAATGTGGGTATGGTGTCGAGTGTGGGTATGGTGTAGGCCCAGCAACAATTAGTTACGTACAGTTCATGAAAAGTTCATGTACACTTCATGTACAAATCAGTTTGAGTTCATGTACAGTTTATAAACAGGTAGGTAGTTCATGTACACTTCATGTAAATTTTACTTTTCACGTGAACGTTATTTTTTTACTATCAATTCGTTCATTATTTAAGTACAGTTTTTGTATTATTTGTGTAATGTTCAAATATAATAATTTATGTTTAATAACTACATTGTACAAAACACGTACATTGTACAAAACACGTACATTGTACAAAACACGTACATTGTACAAAACACGTACATTGTACCAAACACGTACATATCAGTAAAATTAAAGCGTAATTATAGAACAATTAGTGAAAAATTGACTTAAAGTTTTGATATAATGATGGTGTTACCTCAGTATTACAGACTAACAAAGTAATTGTCTTGTATTTGCCTAAGTAACATTTAATAATTCTTAAAAAATAATATATATAAACATTTTCCCACTTTATTATCAATATTTATAATTATGTCAGGTTGTGCCTGACATGCAGGCCGCTGTCATTAACAGCTTGGTTGTTTAGCCTAACAACAATGATGGCTTAGGTAGTGGAAAAACTCTGAAAATGGGTAACAGTTGAGACATAATCCATGTGTTACTCAGATGAGTGATACTAAGACTGCCTGCCATACAGAACCTGGGGAATGAGATAGGTAGAGCAGGTTAATCAGGTTTGATGCCAACAAGGGGAAGGAAAGCTCCTATTGCTTGGATTAAAAGCCTAATGAAGGGCATCAGGAAACATACTTGCCAGGAGGTCTGCGTCAGGGAGATAAAGGTGCGTTATAATGGCGTTTTCTTTTATTGATGAGATTTTGATGGCAGAGGGAGAGGCTTTGATGATGTGATTGTGTAGTGATAGTGTTATGATGGTGTGATGATGGTGTGATAGTGTGATGAGAGTGTAATGATGGTGTGATGATGGTGTGATGATAGTGTTATGATGGTGTGATGATGGTGTGATGATAGTGTTATGATGGTGTGATGATGGTGTGATGATAGTGTTATGATGGTGTGATGGTGTGATGATAGTGTTATGATGGTGTGATGATGGTGTGATGATAGTGTTATGATAGTGTGATGATGGTGTGATGATAGTGTTATGATGGTGTGATGGTGTGATGATAGTGTTATGATGGTGTGATGATGGTGTGATGATAGTGTTATGATGGTGTGATGATAGTGTTATGATGGTGTGATGATAGTGTTATGATGGTGTGATGATAGTGTTATGATGGTGTGATGATAGAGTTATGATGGAATTATAATGATGCTATGATGGAGTTATGATGTGATTATGGTGTGATGATGGTGTTATGATCCCGCTATGGCGTTACCATGTGATGATTATGTTTTGATGGTGTTATGATGGTGTTATGATAGTGTGATGATTGTGTGATGATAGTGTTATTGTGACATTATCGACATTATCATTGTTCTTGAAATCGTAATAAAACTCGCCATAAGTTCAAACCCCACTCGTTATTACGATGTAATGATAATGTTATGGTGGATTGTTATGATAGCATTTTAATAATGGTATGGTGGTGTTCTAGTATTATAGTGTAATTATGGTCATATAACGGTGTTATAATGGGCTCATGTGTAATAATGGTGTTACAATGGTTTTATGGTGTAATAATGGTTTTATAGTGTAAAAATGGTCTCAGTGTAATTGGTGTTATAATGGTCTTATAATGGTGAAATAATGATCATATAGAGATGTTATAATGGTCTAATGGTGAAATAATGGAGTTACAATGGTGTTACATGTCATGGACAGATCGATCATGATAGGCACAGGGTCATGCTCCACCTGCGGGTGAAAGACACGGAGTCATGATCCACCTGCTGATGCCAGACACAGGGTCATGCTCCACCTGTGCATGACAGACACAGGGTCACGCTCCATCTGTGAATGGCAGACACAGGGTCATGATGCACCTGCGGATGACAGACAGCGTCACGCTCCATCTGTGAATGACAGACACAAGGTTATGATCTACCTGTGCATGACAGACACAGGGTCATGATCCACCTGTGCATGACAGACACAGGGTCATGATCCACATGTGCATGACAGACACAGGGTCATGATCCACCTGAGAGAGCTTGAGGGAGCGTGTGTGAAGGACTCTAAACTCACATTTGATATTATTGTTCGTGGCTGAGCATCTTAATGGGAGGTAAGTACTGGATGCTGATGTGTGAGACCCTGGATCTGGGTAATGAGAGAGATTAATGGAGCAAGTCTCAGATGTGTGAGCGAGAGATTAGGCGAGCAAGACTCAGGTGTGTGAGTGAGAGATTGTTGGAGAAAGACTCAAGTGAGCGAGAGAATTACAAAACGCGACGACTATTAAGTGAATATGTCTCCAGAGAACACTAGAAGGTCAACTTATTGATCCACCTCTGGCACCTGACATGTTTCTAGTTTTGTAACAGTTTGTTGGTTATAATTCTGGTCCAGTTATCTCGTAAATTATGTCTTCTCAATAACACTTTTGGATTACAACAGGATGAATACAAATCAACCAAATAAACGTTGAGACCTTTAATAACAAAAGGTGTCTAAGTGGAAATTTTTACGATTAATAACAACTTAATAATTAAGGGGATAGGCTCCTACACAATTCTTGGAGTATAGCTCATTATAATTTTGGATATATGATGAAGTCCACCTCAAGTGCGCATAATGGGACCTATTATGTGCACTAGAGGATAAAAATGCTTCGAGGAAGAATATTTGGATTTCTTCCTGAAGCCATTTGAATATTCCACTTTCCCTACCACCCCAACTTTTCATTTTTTACCAATAGGTATATTTTAATTCATAATAATATACACAAGATTTAAAAGATACATTGCTGGTACAAAGATGGCATATATAGTACACGAGGTTTGAGGGATACATTTCACGTGCATATTGCTACTGTTTATCACAGATTACAACACGAAAATCTCATCCAGCTCCTCAGAGCTGGGACGAGTGCCCAAGATACAGGAAGCATTGCCACTCTGAACCGCACCGCTGAGTCGCTGGAACAGAAAACTAGCCCTAGTTACACTGATGAGTGCATCTAAGATCCTTAAGATCCATCTAAGATCCTTAAGGATCTTAGATGCACTCTTTCTTGATGGGCCAAGGGTCACTCAGCTTATACCTGTAGTATACCTGGAGAGGGTTTCGGGGGTCATCGCCCCGGCGTTTGGCAAATTCAATGTATATTCTAGACTTTTGAGCTCCCTGCTTGCCGTCTGTCCAGGCTTGAAGGGTGTTACCAACTGGACGCTTTTGGTTACCATCAGATCTGTATAGTTGGTGTGGCTCCCTTATTGCTAAGCATCCGGCTGTTGTGAGGCTCCTTTTCATATTGTTATTAACCTCTTAAAGCATTGCAATCTTTCCCTTGGATCTACTACACACAAAACCGTGGTAACCGAATCGGTCTGCCGATTCGCTGCGGCAAATATACATGTGTTCGGCGAGAATAGGGGTGGCAAGTAGAAGGGCAACACCAATGCAGATGGCCAAGGGAGAAGTTGGAAACAGCCAACAGAATGAGGATCTCTCACTTCAAGAAGGCGGGCTCTATCCATCCCTGACACACTCTGAAGCATTGTTGAGGCAATATTCTCTACTACTGGGCAATCCCAGTGTGACTGTTTGTAGTTGTTGGGGGAAAGGGGCAGGTCTGGTTTCAGAGCCCGTTAGATTATCCCAGAGCGTAGCTCCATCAACGAACTTTAGGTCATGGACTCCAACCATTTCCCTAAGGTGTTCAGGGAGAATCGCTGCTACAAATCCACTGGATGCAACACATGAGGACAGTAAAGCAGGTGATGCCTTGCGGACACCAATGCCTCCTAGTCTGACTTTAAGTGTAGCTTGGTCCCACTGTTCATCTTCTGGATGTGAAAATATGCCTCAGGATACTGTCGTATTTGTGCAGTATAGGGTTATCATATGAGGGTGCACATCTTAGGAAATTTGTTAACCTGGGCAGACTCAAGCACTTTGTGAGAAGGTACAAGGCATCGTGGGTGTCAATACTGCCTATTCGTTGTTCCATTCTCCTCAACTCATCCAGTTTCTTCCTGAGAATTAAGTGAATGGCATCACTTCCCAGAGGTGTCCCAAGCAAGACGCTATTTGTGGAGGCAGTGACTGATGCACTTGGTAGTTTTGATCTCACTGCGCCAATCACTTGTTAATTAACCTAGACGATTTCACATTTGGGTGGATTCAGGATGAGTCCCATTTCCTGTCCCCGTGTCATCATATGGGTAAGATCATATAGACAGAACTCTTTTATACCCGCCAGTGTGACATTATCCAGGAACCAGATGTTTAGCTCACTGGTCAGTATGACTGTGATTTCCCTAACCGCTATACAGAAGAGAAATGGTGCGAGAGGATCCCCTTGCTGGACACCCTCTGATGACATGATCTCATGCTTCCAAACAGAAGCTTTGATTCCTTGCTGTATCCAGCTGAAACAAAAGGGAAGAGACTAGGAAAATGTTCTTATACAGCTGATAATATCAAGTCTCTTTTCAGGAGATTAAATGCATTCTTGAAATCTAATTTTACCACTGCATTGTCCTCAGGCAGGTTGTTGATATACGCCCTTGTGGCATGAACCACTGCTTCGCTTCCTTGAGGAACCCCAAAGTCAAGCTGGTTTGGTTGAAGCATCATGGCCGCCTCTGCGCGAATACTTCGGACAGGAGCTTAGAAAACGAGACGGCGAAAAGTATTACCCACTGCAATTGGCCTAATTCCACCATCCTTCTTTATTAGGGCACAAAGTGATGCACCAAAAAAAAAGAAAAGGTTTAATTTCGTCAGGAATCAGACCAGCCAAGGAGTTGTTAACGAACCTTGTGATCCCTGAAAGCAGTGTCTCTGCAATCTCCCCGATTACTGCATTGACTATTACATTTAAATGCTGTGGCCTTATTCCAGTGTAGCCCCAACAGAGCCAGACAGGAACGACATAATTGCTTTGTAAATGTCAGAGTCTTGCACAAACAGTGGTTCAAAGGGGGGGACAGGGGTGTTAGAACTGTTGGTGCCTCTTGTTTCCCTGGCAGGGTGCTTTTCTCTAAGTGCTGAGCAGTGTCAATGGTGATTTTTCTCAAATCGCTCGTGCTTCCTTATTTGGAATATTGCTCAGTGCAGGCAGACCCGTTCGGGCAGGAGAAATATCTTAGCTGGAACAAATACAGAGATCGTTTTCGGCCCGTATAGAGCAAATAAATTTTTTAAATTACTGAGAACGCCTTAAAGTCTTAAATATGTATTCACTGGAGGGGAGGAGAGAGAGATACATTTTAATATAGGGGTGCAGTGGGCACAATTAGGGAATATTTTACCAACATCCGTGGCCCCAGATTATTCAACGTTTTGCCACAAGATATCAGAAACCTATGAACATAAGCTGAAAATGTAAGACAAATAATAATATAAAACAATATTTTTCGTTTCAGCTATTAACGAAAACATCAGCAATATACTTTTATATGAGAGAGAATATATATTCATAATAATTATGGTGTTCTTTTTCTGAGGACGCTAGAGAGAGAGAGAGAGAGAGAGAGAGAGAGAGAGAGAGAGAGAGAGAGAGAGAGAGAGAGAGAGAGAGAGAGAGAGAGAGAAATAAGACTTAGAAGTTTGGATGAGTGGTGGATAGCAGAGGGTTCATAACCGATGGGATCTGGGTTTGGTTTCCTAGCTGGGCGAGATGTGTCAAGTCTCCTGGGACACACTTGCTGATTCTCTTCACCAAGAGGTGCATATATAATTAATTAAGAGCTAATCGTGGGTGGCGTCTTAGGGGCAGTACCATAGTGGTGATAACCTACACTGCTTGACTGTCTTAGGTTATCATGGGTTATTAAGCCACACTGCTTGACTGTCTTAGGATATCCTGGGTCATTAAGCCACACTGCTTGACTGTCTTAGGATATCCTGGGTTATTAAGGCACACTGCTTGACTGTCTAAGGATATCCTGGGTTATTAAGGCACACTGCTTGACTGTCTTAGGATATCCTGGGTTATTAAGGCACACTGCTTGACTGTCTAAGGATATCCTGGGTTATTAAAGCACACTGCTTGACTGTCTAAGGATATCCTGGGTTATTAAGGCACACTGCTTGACTATCTTAGGATATCCTGGGTTATTAAGCCACACTGCTTGACTGTTTTAGGTTATCATGGGTCATTAAGCCACACTGCTTGACTGTCTTAGGATATCCTGGGTTATTAAGGCACACTGCTTGACTGTCTTAGGATATCCTGGGTTATTAAGGCACACTGCTTGACTGTCTAAGGATATCCTGGGTTATTAAGGCACACTGTTTGACTGTCTTAGGTTATCATGGGTTATTAAGCCACACTGCTTGACTGTCTTAGGATATCCTTGGTTATTAAGCCACACCGCTTGACTGTCTTATGATATTCTGGGTTATTAAGCCACACTGCTTGACTGTCTTAGGTTATCATGGGTCATTAAGCCACATTGCTTGACTATCTTAGGATATCCTGGGTTATTAAGGCACACTGCTTGACTGTTTTAGGATATCCTGTGTTATTAAGACACACTGCTTGACTGTCTAAGTATATCCTGGGTTATTAAGGCACACTGCTTGACTGTCTTAGGATATCCTGGGTTATTAAGCCACACTGCTTGACTGTCTTAGGTTATCATGGGTTATTAAGCCACACTGCTTGACTGTCTTAGGTTATCATGGGTTATTAAGCCACACCGCTTGACTGTCTTATGATATTCTGGGTTATTAAGCCACACTGCTTGACTGTCTTTGGTTATCCTGGGTTATTAAGATACACTGCTTGACTGTCTTAGGATATCCTGGGTTATTAAGCCACACTGCTTGACTGTCTTAGGTTATCATGGGTCATTAAGCCACATTGCTTGACTATCTTAGGATATCCTGGGTTATTAAGGCACACTGCTTGACTGTCTTAGGATATCCTGTGTTATTAAGGCACACTGCTTGACTGTCTAAGTATATCCTGGGTTATTAAGGCACACTGCTTGACTGTCTTAGGATATCCTGGGTTATTAAGCCACACTGATTGACTGTCTTAGGTTATCATGGGTTATTAAGCCACACTGCTTGACTGTTTTAGGTTATCATGGGTTATTAAGCCACACCGCTTGACTGTCTTATGATATTCAGGGTTATTAAGCCACACTGCTTGACTGTCTTAGGATATCCTGGGTTATTAAGCCACACTGCTTGACTGTCTTAGGTTATCATGGGTCATTAAGCCACACTGCTTGACTGTCTTGGGTCATCCTGGGTTATCAAACCTCCGGAAGTAATAACCACTAGAAATTGTTATCGTCTTCATTTCACTAACAATATCTTCCAATAGGTGGTCTCAGTACTTCCAGGCATCTCACACCACCATCTAATCTGGCACTCCCATTGTTTGGGAGTGCCACCACCACCACGACTACCACCACTACCACCACCAACACTACCACCACCACCACCACAACCACCCAAGCACTATTTAACACACGTCACTCACCTGGCTGGCACTGTGTTTCATCAGTGCCATCAATGCAGTCAAGAATGCCATCACAAACAAGGCCGGGTCGGATACACTCGCCGTTGGCACAAGTAAACTCGCTGTAGAAACACTTTCGATAATCTGGAGAGCAAGAGTAGAAGTGTGTGGTTATAACGTAGACACTGCTTAGTTACATTAATATGGAATCGAAGTCTATAGACTAAAAGCGGGTCATTAAGGCTACATGTCACCTCTTTCCCATCAATCTAGAATAATTTAACCCCTAAAATAGGGAATAAATTAAACTGTGTATAGGTACTGAGAGACATATACATTATATACTATACTTGTGTGGCCACTCAATGGTTTAGTTAGGTAGGTTTTTCAGGAAACAGGACAAATGTTTCCTAACGCTGATCTTAGTCATATGATGACCCGCAGTTGGAGCTTGTGGTTATCTGACTGAGGCCTTCCACTGGCTTACCAGTCCACCCCTTTAAAAATTATACTCATAATTATTACTAATAGATACTATTGTGTACCTCTAAAGTGACCACCCTACACGCCTCTCTCATATACATCAGTTTTTCCCGGAAACTCACTTTTTGTAAATATTTCATACAACTTAACACTTCAAGGTTTAAAATATTTATTTTCATGAACCTTTATGAATATTCAAAAGGTTTAATGAAATTAACCTATGAATACACACACACATACACACGTGTACCCCTAACAACAATCTTCAACACATATATCGAAACAAGACGACAACCTGAGGTATGGAAGACAGCAAATATAGTCCCAATTTCTAAAAAAGAAGACAGACACGAAGCATTAAACTACAGACCAGTGTCACTGACATGTATAGTATGCAAAGTCATGGAGAAGATTATCAGGAGAATAGTGGTGGAGCACCTAGAAAGGAATGAGATTATCAACGACACCCAGCACGGTTTCAGGGATGGGAAATCCTGCGTCACAAACCTACTGGAGTTCTATGACAGGGTGACGGCAGTAAGACAAGAGAAAGACGGGTGAGTAGATTGAGTCTTCTTGGACTATAAGAAGGCGTTTGACACAGTTCCACACAAGAGATTAGTGCTGAAGGACCAGGCAGGGATAACAGGGAAGGCACTGCAATGGATCAGGGAATACCTCTCAGGAAGACAACAACGACTCAGGGTACATGGCGAGGTGTCAGAGTGGGCGCCTGTAACGAGCGGGGCTCTTAGGACCAATGGTGTTTCTGGTATTTGTGAACGAAATGATGGAAGGAATAGATTCAGAAGTGTCCCTGTTTGCAGATGTGGAGTTGATGAGAAGAATTCAGTCAGACAAAAACCAGACAGAACTACAAAGGGATCTGGACAGGCTTAAGGCCTAGTCCAGCAACTGGCTCCTGGAGTTCAAGCCCACCAAGTGTAAAGTCATGAAGATTGGGGAAAGGCAAAAAAGACCGCAGATGGAGTACAGTCTAGGGCTCAGAGACTACAAACCACACACAAGGAAAAGGATCTTGGGGTGAGTATAACTCCGGGCACATCTCCTGAGGTGCACATCAACTAAATAACTGCTGCAGCATACGGTCACCAAGCAAACCTAAGAACAGCATTCCGACATCTCAATAAGGAATCGTTCACAACCCTGTACACTGTGTACGTTAGACCTATATTGGAGTATGCAGCACCAGTTTGGAACCCACACCTAGCCAAACACGTAAGGAAACTAGTGAAAGTGCAAAGGTTTGCAACAAGACTAGTCTCGGAGCTAAGGAGTATGTCCTACGAGGAGAGGTTAAGGGAAATCGACCTGACGACACTGGATGACAGGAGAGATAGTGGAATATATGATAACGACATATAAAACACTGAGAGAAATCGACAAGGTGGACAAAGACAGGATGTTCCAGAGATGGGACACAGCAACAAGGGGTCACAGTTGGAAGTTGAGGACTCAAATGAATCACAGGGATGATAGGAAGTATTTCTTTAGTCACAGAGTTGTCAGGAAATGTAATAGTCTGGGAAGTGATGTAGTGAAGGCAGGATCCATACATAGCTTTAGGTAGAGGTATGATAAAGCTCATGGAGAAGGAAGAGTGATCTATTAGCGATCAGTGAAGAGGCGGGGCCAGGAGCTGTGACTCGACGCCTGTAATCACAACTAGATGAGTACTCACACATTCACCCACACAAAAAAACACACACACACACACACACACGGGTCCTGAAGGAGGGAGCAGAGGCACTGTGTGTGTCACTAACAACAATCTTCAATACATCGTAACAAGGAAACAATCTGAGGTGTGGAAGACGACAAATGTAGTCCCAAATCTTTAAGAAAGGAGCACGGTTTCAGGAAATGGAAATCTTGTGTCACAATCCCCTTGAGTTTTACAACAAGGCGACAGAAGTAAGATAGGAGAGAGAGAGAGAGAGAGAGAAAGAGAGAGAGGGATGAGTTTCCACACAGATCCGCACAAGAGGTTAGTGCAGAAGTTAGAGGAGCAGGCGGGAATAACAAGAATGACATTGCAATGGAACAGAGAATACCTGATAGGAAGGACACAACTAGTGATGGTACGTTACGAGACGTCAGAGTGGGCGTCTGTGACGAGCGGAGTTCCACAAGGATCAGTTTAAGTGTCGGTGCAGTTTCTGGTATATGTGAATTACGTGACGGAAAGGATAGATTCAGAGGTGGAGGAGGATCATGTGGGAATACAAAGGAATCTTGGCCAACTACTGGCTCCTGGAGTTTAACCCCCACCAAATGCAAAGTTATGAAAACTGGGGAAAGTGAAAGGAGACCGTAGACAGAGTACAGGCTAGGGGGGCCTGCAAACCTCACTCAAGGAAAAGGATCTTGGGATGAGTATAATATCGAGCAAATCTCTAAGGTACAAATCAACCAAATAACTACTGCAGCATCTTGGCGCCTGACAAACCTTAGAAAAACATTTAGACACCTGAGTAAGGGATCATTCAAGACAGTGTACATCTTGTATGTCAGCACCAGTATGGAACCCACACTTGGCCAAGCACATCATGAAATTAGAGAAAACGCAAAGATTTGCAACAAGACTAGTCCCGGAACAAAGGGGTATGTCATACAAGGACATGTTAAGGTAAATCAACCTGACGACACTGGAGGACAGGATGAATAGAGAGGGACATGATAACAACATATAAAATACTTAGAGGAATTGACAAGGAGGATATGGACAGATTGTTCAGAGATGAAATACAACAAGGGGTCACAGCTGGAAGTTGAAAAATCGGATGATTCACATGGATGATATAAATAATTCCTTTAGTCATAGAGTTGTAAGGAAGTGGAAGAATCTGGAGAGTGATGTAGCGGAGGCAGGATGCATACATAGCTTCAAGAAGAGGTACAATAAAGCTCATGGAAAAGGGGTCAGGAGCTATGACTCGATCTCTGCAACCACAACTAGGTGAGTACACACACACACACACACACACACACACACACACACACAGAAATGGCTGATGATTCAGCACACAATCTTTGGACCAGGAGATGGAAAGCTAAATAAAAACAATTACAAAGTAAACAAATGTTTTGAAAATATAATTATTTCTCACTTCACAATGTCACAATTATCACTACACTATACTAGTACAACTATCACTTCACTATACTAGCACAACTATCACTACACTATACTAGTACAACTATTACTACACTATACTAGTACAACTTTCACTACACTATAGTAGTACAACTATCACTACACTATACTAGCACAACTGTCACTACACTATACTAGTACAACTATCACTACACTATACTAGTACAACTATCACTACACTATACTAGGACAACTATCACTACACTATACTAGTACAACTCTCACTACACTATACAAGTACAACTATCACTTCACTATAGTAGTACAACTATCACTACACTATACTAGTTCAACTATCACTACACTATACTAGTACAACTATCACTACACTATACTAGTTCAACTATCACTACACTATACTAGTACAACTATTACTACACTATACTAGTTCAACTATCACTACACTATACTAGTTCAACTATCACTACACTATACTAGTTCAACTATCACTACACTATACTAGCAGAACTATCACTACACTATACTAGTTCAACTCTCACTACATTATACTAGTTCAACTCTCACTACACTATACTAGTACAATTATCACTACAATTTACTAGTACAACTATCACTAAACTATACTAGCAGAACTATCACTACACTATACTAGTTCAACTCTCACTACACTATACTAGTTCAACTCTCACTACACTATACTAGTACAATTATCACTACACTATACTAGTACAACTATCGCTACACTATACTAATACAACTGTTACTACACTATACTAGTACACCTATCACTACACTATACAAGTACAATTATCACTACAATTTACTAGTACAACTATCACTAAACTATACTAGCACAACTATCAGTACACTATACTAGCAAAACTATCTCAATACTAGCACACTACTACTACCAACATGGGCCAGTATGCAACACTTTCTGGTTCCTGTAGTGTTTGTAATATCTTGACAAAGCTCCTGAAGAGCGAAACGTTCTCTCTATAAAATGTTACATTAAATGCCTCTCTGCACTTTGCCTAACAGTTTGCCGGTAATTCTACAATTATTACCACATAATTCTTCATTATACACTTCTGTTCCACTTTCTTTCCATAGTTGTTCCCTTATTACATGTAGCATGTGCCAATCACATTGCAGTGTGTTCAGTGTTCATACAACTCACCTCCAGCATTCTCTGTGTACCAAGCAGTTTGGTCCGAGTACCTGCAGAGGGGCCCCGGCTACTCTGATTTACTATCAGGTTTGTACTACAACCAATTGGGTGAGAGCTTCCTCCTAGCCAAATTGATATTATGATGCCACACCTATCTGAGGGCCGACTCCCACTCAGGCTATTTGATTACACTCAGGCTGGTTGATTACACAGACACAGGTCTGCCTTTCAAGAGGTGAAAAGGAAACTGCATTGACTGCTCTCTTGCTCATGACCATTTTGATGTTGAACTGCATGATGAACAAATTGTAAACATGGGTGGAGAGAATATATGGGTGCTTAAAAACTACCCCTTTGTGTTTGCCTTTGTCTTTATTTGCTTAAGGAATTTTCACTATCTAGATAATTGATTTACAATTAGGTAACAAAGGAATTTTTTTGTTTACCTTTGTTCATAATTAGGGGTTCCTATCCTGAAGCAATTGTTATTTTGTTATGTCGCATTGCGCTGTCTTACTTACTATGTTATTATATTGCGTTACTGTTGCCTGACAGTGTTAGGCGTTTAGTAATGGTATATACTTTATAATTCTTGCCAGACTATCTCTACAGTACTGCTGGTGTATTGCTTGTTCTACTGCCATTGAACATCTTGATACTTCAACTACTGCTACACAGCTTCCTGAGATAACTGGTAACAAGCTACGATATGAATCATATAACATGACTGCTTCCTCTGTTGTGTCTGTTGCTCAGGAAGCTCGTGTTTTTCTCTGCTTCTCACTGTTTTCTGGTTCGTAATGACGCTCACCATACTCCTGAAGGCTTACCTCATAATCCAACCCGTCCTTTTAAGACACAGTTAGATTATGGCTGCAAACAAAGTATCATTGAGCAATCTTCATCAATGAAGTTGAAACATATGTGTGCCATTATTTCAGAATTAATTAACTGATGACTTTATCAATGAATTATCGTTTGGTGAATTTGGAAAAATGTATTCACATTTGTTTTTCTTTCCTATAAATTATGATTCGCTCAAGGAACCTTAAAATAATCAATATTTAGTATCACCTGAATGGTAGTTTTAACAAATAAAATATATATATATATATATATATATATATATATATATATATATATATATATATATATATATATATATATATATATATATATATATATATATATATATATATATATATATATATATATATATATATGTCGTGCCGATTAGGTAAATCTTGCGATTTTGGCTTAAATAGCAACGGTCTTCTTGCCATATAAGACAAGCGAAAATTTGTGTATGCAATAATTTCGCAAAAATCATTCTTAACCTAACGAAAAAAATATATTTCATTGTGTATGTTTATTATTAAATTAATGTTAACGTATCTAAAATATATTTAGTTGGGTTAGGCTAAATTAAATTGCGCTTGTTGTAATAAGGTTAGGTAGGTTTTCATAGATTCTCTTGGTACAAAATTATAAATTTTTACAATAACGTAAATGAAAAAAATATATATTTATACGTATAAGAGAAAATTTTAGAAAGGACTTTATTTTAAATGAGTTCTTGCTAACTGACCAGTTTTACCTAATCGGCACGACATATATATATATATATATATATATATATATATATATATATATATATATATATATATATATATATATATATATATTGTGGGACCCATTGCCTCGGAGAAGTGGATAAAAAGACTTCAAGGAAGAATATTTAGATTTCTTTCTGAAGCCATTTGAATATTCCACTTCCCATACCACCCATCTTTTATACAAACTTTATTTCAAGACAAAATACAATGGGGAGTAAAACAACATAGATAACAACTCAGCTACATGTCAAATACTTCGTCCAACTCCCCGGCAGTGGGCCGCGTGCCCAGAATACTGCAGACATTTCCCCTCTGGATCGCAACACTGAGTCTCTGAAAGAGGAAGCTGGTCGCCCTGTGGTCCTTGGTTTCTATGATGAGTTTTTCACCCAGCTCCTTGAGAAACTTTTGAGCACACTTGCCCCATGCTCCATGGGTCTCCGACCCTACTGGGATGAAGTTATAGCAAGAGGGAAGGTCTTCATATTTGCGGGTCTTCTGGGTTTCCCTGTGGCTGGCAGCTCCACCCCCTTCGGCTAAGGAGTGTGGCAGGTAGGTGTCTGCCAATGTGGCAGCACAGGTGTAGTCCCAAGCAATCTGCTTACCATCCTTCCAGGGTAGCATGATGGCTCCATCAGGACGCTTTTGACTTCCATCAGACCTCTGCACTTGGGGTTCCCGTTGGGATGTGGCAAGGCTTCTCTTTATGATGTCATTGACCTCCTCATGTCTAGCATACTTCCCTTCTGATGTGTGACACACTAGACCATGAAGTCCGAATTGATCAGCCGTCGCCTTGCCGCAAATACACCTATGTTCGGTGAGTATGGGGGCGGCTAGGCGAAGAGCAACACCAATCCGAATGGCCTGTGGGTCGAGTCGAGTCCCCAGAGAGGAATTGGGAACAGCTAGAAGGAAATCTCCTGAGTGTGGTGCCTTCACCGCTAGGAGACGAGCTTTGTCCTTTCCTGAAGCGTTGGTGAGCATTGTGTTGGAAATTTTTTCCATGATCGGTTTGTCCCAGTTGGACTGTTTGTGCTCTTTGGGAGGAGCTGGTCTACTGGAGGAGTCTGCCAGGATGTCCCACTGCACGGCTGCTTCAATGAACTTGGGGTCTTGAGCTCCCACCACACCTCTCAAACGTTCAGGGACAATCCTCTTGACTAATCCACAGGAGGCCAAACACGATGACAGAAATGCAGGTAACGCTACCTGCCTTGCTTTGCGCACCCCTATACCTCCCAGTCGCACTGGGAGGGTTGCCTGCTCCCATTGCTGATCCTCTAGTGACAGATTCAGTGCCTTCTTGAAGGTTGATCTTAGGTGTGCGTCATACTCGTCAAGTGTTGGGTTTTCAAAAGAGGGTGCGCACCTCAAGAAGTAAGTGAGTCTTGGCAGAGTAAGACACCTTGTGAGGAGATACAGGGCATCATGGGCATCAAGATCACTTATTCTCTCCTCCATTCTTTTCAGGTCATCACTTTGTCCTTGAGGACAGTGTCGATGGCATGGTGACCCAGCGGTGCTCCCAGGAGGGTACTGTTGGATGGAGTGGTAGTAGTGACTTCTGGGAGGATTGTTTGCACCGCATTGATTATTTCCTGATTTGTTGTGATAATTTCACACTTTGAGGGATTAAGGATGAGTCCTAAGGCTTCTCCCTGTGTCTTCACCGTTGTAGGTCCTCTAACAAGGACTCCCCAGTACCTGCCAGAGTGCAATCATCCAGGTACCAGATGTTGAGCTCGCTGTATAGGCTGGAAGTTAGTTCTCTTACTGCCAAACAGAAGAGAAGTGGAGCGAGTGGATCATCCTGCTGAACACCCTCAGATGAGGGAATTTCATGTTCCCCAAACAAAAGAGTCGAGGGTTTGCTGTAGCCAGCTGAAATGAAGGGAAAGAGACTGGGGAACCGATCCCGAACGGCTGGCAAGACCACATCTCTCTTCACCATATTAAAGGCATTTCTAAAGTCAAGTTTGACTACGGCCTTGTCTTCTGATAGGTCCCTGATGTAGGCCCTTTCCGCATGAGCTGCGGCTTCATATATATATATATATATATATATATATATATATATATATATATATATATATATATATATATATATATATATATTAAACTTACCTTATAATAATAGTATTCTTGCTTGTTTTCTTCTGTAATTTACGATTGAACCAGAAAAAAGAAATGAAAATAAACTATATATATATTTGTTTTATAAATAGGGAGGGTTAGCACCCAGGATAACCCAGGGTAGGGAGGGTTAGCACCCAGTATAACCCAGGGTAGGGACGGTTAGCACACACGATAACCCAGGATAGGGAGGGTTAGCACACAGGATAACCCAGGGTAGGGACGGTTAACACACAGGATAACCCAGGATAGGGAGGGTTAGCACACAGGATAACCCAGGGTAGGGAGGGTTAACACACAGGATAACCCAGGATAGGGAGGGTTAGCAAACAGGATAACCAAGGGTAGGGAGGGTTAGCCACCCTGGATAACCCAGGGTAGGGAGGGTTAGCCACCCTGGATAACTCAGGGTAGGGAGGGTTAGCACACAGGATAACCCAGGATAGTGAGGGTTAGCACATAGGATAACCCAAGGTAGGGAGCGTTCGCACACAGGATAACCCAGGGTAGGGAGGGTTATCGCACAGGATAACCAAGGATAGGGAGGGTTAGCACACAAGATAACCCAGGATAGGGAGGGTTAGCACACAAGATAACCCAGGATAGGGAGGGTTAGCACATAGGATAACCCAGGGTAGGGAGGGTTAGGCACCCTGGATAACCCAGGGTAGGGAGGGTTAGCCACCCAGGATAACCCATGAAAGTCATCGAGGACTGTCTGTCTTGTTTCCATTGTGGTCCTTCAATCTAGTTACCCAGGATGCCACCCTCAACAGTCAACTAACACCCAGGTACCTACTTACTGCTAGGTGAAAAGGGACAACAGATGTCAGGTGAGCAACACTCAGGAACCAACTTACTGGTAGGTGAACAGGAATTACCGGTGTGGAAACATGCCCAACGTTTTCACCCATGCCGGGAATTGAACCACGGCCATTCAATGTGTGAGGCGAGTGCGTTTCCTACCTAGTCACGGGAGCATGTTTCCTTACACCTGCTGTTCCTGTTCACCTAGCAGTAAGTAGGTATCTGGGTTACCTTACACCTGCTGCCCCTGCTAGCCTAGCGGTAAGTAGGTATCTGGGTTATTTCCCTTACACCTGCTGCTCCCTGTCAACCTAGCAGTAAGTAGGTGCCTGTGTGTTAATCACCATACACCTGCTGCTCCTGTTCACATAGCAGACATTATAATTATTATATTTTGAACGGGAGCGATAAAGCTTTATGGGTTATACAGCTCCTGGGATGTAGGAGGCATTCAAGATTGATCCAAGGAAGAGAATACTATGTAAAATTCCTTGGATCTAGAGACTCTGACTGGCTTCAAGGAACCTACCTTGAGGGGACCAGTAAATTAATATTAAATGTGATGACCTGACAGCTATATATCTTTATTAAAATAATAATAACAATAATAATAATGCGGTGAGGTCAGGTGAATGGAAGGTCCAGGATAGTTATTAAATTGGTTAGACAAATGCGAGCAAGAAGGGATGACTCTGAGAAAGTCCCGCCTAGTATGGGTCAGCATACATCCTGCACTCCCTCTGCTCTTGTGTTCTTATGTGTCATCTGAATGTCGTATCTGGTTGTGGGTTGGGCAATGCTTTCTCGATTATCTTTTGTGCTAGTGTGGTGACAATGTTGTAGCATCCTGATTTGTGTGTGGCAGCATTTGTTAATGTAATCAGAGCGGCTTCTAGAAATTGGCATCTGCTGTGATTTGGTTCCATGGACATCTGTGCACTGGTCCAATGCTTCAAGTGTCTATCTCTGTTTTTTTTTCTGGATCTCGCATGTATTTTTCATGTCTCTGTTGCACGCATCTTTCTGTTTACTTATCCTAATGAGCAAACTTCTACCTGTTTCGCCCAAGCTACGGGCACCTGGGATCTCTCCAGTGGACTCCCGCGGCGGAAACTGGTTGGTCAGTAGTGGGTTGCTTAGTTATTTTTGGTAAACACTACTACTACTACAACAACAACAACAAACATAATAATAATAATAATAATAATAATAATAATAATAATAATAATAATAATAATAATAATAATAATAATAATAATAATAATAATAATAATAATAATAATAATAATTAATAATAATAATAATAATAATAATAATAATAATAATAATAATAATAATAATAATTTTAATAGTATTATTAATAATAATGTAAGAAAGTTATGAAAGGCTCTTTCTACTGTAGTTATCTTTATTGCAATAACTTGTACTCATGCATAAAAATTAATGTTTATTTTTTAATGAACTATGAAAGAACTCACTGAGGTTCTCAGTGAACAGAATGTCGTCCCTGACCAACCCTTCTCGCTAACATATTTGTCCAACCAATTTTAATGCTGACCTGAATCTTCCCCTCACCTAACCACAAGGCCGCTCAGTAGAGGGAAGAGAGTGACTAGCTCCCTTAAGGTTTACTATACTAATAGTAGTAGTCTAAGAAATAAGATAGATGAGCTAAGATTACTTGCATGTACAGGTAATATAGATATTATTGCTATAACAGAGACCTGGTTCAACTTGAAACATAGAGAAATGCCTTCTGAATGCCACATACAGGGTTATAAACTATTCCACACTGATAGGGTCAACAGGAAGGGTGGTGGAGTGACGATGTACGTCAGAGATAATTTAAATTGTTGTGTTAGACAAAATATAAGATTAGAAAAATCGGACACAGAATCTGTTTGGCAACAGTTTCTCGAGGGTCGTGACAAATTAATTTTGGGTGTGATTTACAGGCCCCCAAATCTTGATAGGGAGTGCAGTAAGCTGCTTTTGAACGAAATTATAAGGCGTCTAGATATGAAAATGTCGTTTTAATGGGAGATTTTAACTTCAGACAAATTGATTGGAACAATATGACAGGAAATCTCGAGTCTAATGACTTTCTTGATACGATTCAAGATTGCTTTTTAAAACAGTTTGTGAAAGAACCAACTAGAGGAAATAATCTGCTTCACTTGGTTCTTGTCAACAAGGAATCACTAATTAATAATCTTGAGGTTAATGATGAGCTTGGGGAAAGCGATCACAAATCACTTAATTTCAATATATCATGGAATTACTCAGATAACTGCAATCAAGTCTCTGTCCCAGACTTCCGCTTGGCCGATTTCATATGACTGAGAAATTACCTGGATGGGCTAAATTGGAACTACCTGACTGTGGGTCAGGTAGGTGGTGTTAGTTGCCAATATGACGTTTTTAGAGCATAGTTCTAGCTGCCCAGACAACTTATGTTCCAAGTAGAGAAATTTGATCACCCAAAAATAATCCCAAATGGATAAACAATAGATTAAAACATCTCATTGGTCAAAAGAGAAGCATATATAGGCGTATCAAAAGAGGGGATGAACAGTTAAGAAATCAATATATTCAGTTAAAGAGAGAAATAAAAAGGGAATAAGGAAAGTTAAGAGGTTATGAGGCTAAAGTGACAAGGAATTCGAAGACTAACCCAAAAGTTTTATTTCAGGTATACAGAAGTAAGATTAAGAACAAGATAGGCCCACTCAAAAGTAACTCAGGTCAGATCACTGACAGTGATGAGGAAATGTTTGAAATTTTTATCTCTTATTTCCTCTCAGTTTTTATGCAGGAAGATACTAGCAAAATTCCAGAAATTATATATTATGCAAAACAGAATGATAATATACTATGCTCGATTAGGGTAACTAGTGACATGGTCTTCAGACAAATAGAGAAATTAAAACCGAACAAATCCCCAGGCCCTGATGAACTGTTTGCAAGGGTTTTAAAGCAATGTAAAGAGGAGCTTAGCAAACCTTTGGCTAGTCTTGTCAACATATCACTACAAACTGGCATAGTGCCTGATAAGTGGAAAATGGCAAATGTAATACCTATTTACAAAGCTGGAGACAGGTCCTTAGCTTCGAACTATAGACAAATAAGCCTTACCTCCACAATGGGAAAATTTATGGAATCAATAATTGTCTTGGCAATTCGTAGCATCTTGAAAGGCATAAATTGATTAATGACTCTCAGCACGGTTTTACAAAGGGGCGTTCCTGTCTTACGAATTTACTAACTTTTTTTTTCAGTAGGAATGGTTTTGATAATGACCTTCCTTGTATGGGCCAGTAAGCCTTCTGCAGTGTTCCCCCATTCTTATGTTCTTAAGGTATTTGAGGAGGTAGATCATGGTAATGAATACAATATTGTGTATATGGACTTCAGTAAGGCTTTTGATAGAGTTCCACATCAGAGGCTAGTAAGGAAAATTAAGGCACACAGAATAGGAGAATTTTTTTCCTGGGTAGAGGCATGGTTGACAGATAAGCAGCAGAGAGTTTACATCAGTGGGGAGAACTCAGAGTGGGGCCGCTTCACGAGTGGTGTTCCACAGGGGTCAGTGTTGGGCTCCTTGTTGTTCACAATTTATGTAAACGACATTGATGAGGGAATAAATTGCGACATAAGCAAGTTTGCTGATAATACCAAAATAGGTCGCCTAATTCATTCTAATGAGGACATTAGAGCATCCAGGAGGATTTGAATAGGCTGATACAGTGGTCGGAGTTTAAAATAGACAAATGCAATGTTCTAAACATTGGACAAGAAAATAACCATGCCACATATAAATGATTGCGAAAAGGATTTGGGAGTTTTGGTTAGCAGTAATCTAAAACCATGACAACAGTGCATAAGTGTTCGCAATAAAGCGAACAGAATCCTTGGCTTCATATCAAAGAGCATAAATAATAGGAGTCCTCAGGTTGTTCTTCAACTCTATATATCTTTGGTTAAATTATGCTGCACAGTTCTGGTCACCGTATTACAGAATGGATATTAATGCACTGGAAAATGTACAAAGGTAGATGAAAAAGTTGATCTCAAGTATTAGAAATCTTCCCTATGAGGATAGGCTGAGGGCCCTGAATCTGCACTCTCTAGAAATTCATAGAATTAGGGAAGATATGATTGAGGTGAATAAATGGAAAACAGGAATTAATAAAGGGAATGTAAATAGTGTGCTAAAAATATTTAGTCAAGACAGGACTCGAAGCAATGGTTTTAATTTCGAAATATTCAGATTCAGGAAGGATATAAAGCACTGGTTAGGTAATATAGTTGTGGATGAGTGGAACAAACTTCAGAGTACCGTCATAGAAGCTAAGACGTTGTGTAGTTTTAAAAATAGGTTGGATAAATACATGAGTGGGTGTGGGTGGGTGTGAGTTGGACCTGACTAGCTTGTGCTAATAATTCTGATGCCGTGCTTCTTAAGTGGATGTGATCTGACCTGACTAGGTGAGTCATGGGTTTAAGCCGGGAGGTGACATGGACCTGCCTCGCATGGGCCAGTAGGCCTGCTGTAGTGTTCCTTCTTTCTTATGTTCTTAAATAGTTAACACAGACGTGGGCAATACACATATTCATAGGTAACACAAACATGGGTAACACAAATATAGGTAACACAGATATAGGTAACACAAACAAACGTAACACAAATTTAGGTAACACATAGTTAAAACACTGTTAACACAAACATAGGTAAAACAAACATAGGTAACACAAATTTAGGTAACACAAACATAGGTAACACAAACAAAGGTAACGCAAACATAGGTAACACTTAGTTAACACAAACATTGGTAACACAAACATAGATAACACAAACATAGGTAACACAAACAAAGGTAACGCAAACATAGGTAACACAAACATAGGTAACACAAACAAAGGTAACACAAAAATAGGTAACACAAATTTAGGTAACACAAAGTTAAAACACACTTAGTTAACACAAACATTGGTAACACAAACATAGGTAACACAAACATAGGTAACACAAACGAAGGTAACACAAACATAGTTAACACAAACATAGGTAACACAAGCATAGGTAAGAGAAACAAAGGCAAAAAACATAGATAACACAAAGAGGTAACACAAGCATAGGTAAGAGAAACAAAGGTAACAAATATAGGTAACACAAACATAGATAACACAAACAGGTAACACAAGCATAGGTAAGATAAACAAAGGTAACAAAAATAGGTAACACAAACATAGGTAACACAAACATAGATAACACAAACATTGGTAACAAAAACATATGTAACACAAACATAAGTAACACAAACATAGGTAACACAAACATAGGTAACACAAACATATGTAACACAAACATAGGCAACACAAACATAGGTAACACAAACATAGGTAACACAGATATAGATAACACAAACATAGGTAACACAGATATAGGTAGCACATTCACAGGTAACACAAACATAGGTAACACAAACATAGGTAACACAAACATAGGTAACACAAACATAGGTAACAGAGATATAGGTAACACATACACAGGTAACACAAACATAGGTAACACAAACATAGGTAACACAAACATATGTAACACAAACATAGCAACACAATCATAGGTAACACAAACATAGGTAACACAAACATAAGTAACAAAAACATATGTAACACAAATATAGGTAACACAATCATAAGTAACACAAACATAAGTAACATAAACATAGGTAACACAAACATAAGTAACACAAACATAGGTAACACAAACATAGGTAACACAAACATAGGTAACACAAAAATAGGTAACACAAACATAGGTAACACAAACATAGGTAACGCAAACATAGATAACACAAACATAGGTAACACAGATATAGGTAACACAAACATAGGTAACACAAACATAGGTAAAACAAACATAGGTAACACAAGCATAAGTAACACAAACATAGGTAACATAAACATAAGTAAGACACACACAGGTAACACAAACATAAGTAACATAAACATAGGTGCTACCTACCACACTGGTGCTCATCAGAGTTATCTCCACAATTGTCCACAAAGTTGCACATGGCGTCAGAGGGAACACAGAGATCGTTGGTGCACTTGTAATGTGACTCTGGACAAACCCACGTCTCTGACAAGGAGTAAGAGAAAGGTACAGTGTGAGCAAACAGCACTACAGAGGCGCAGTGTGCTGAAGCAATGTTTCTCATGCTAGCACAATTGTTGATGAATAAGACACTTGTGCAGCATTTGGGAATCTTTATTCTTCAGTCCACTGTAGAGAAAGGCTGGGGGACTGATTACCTCAAACTCCTCCTCATCGTCCACCTTTCACTGCACTGGACTGAAAAAGCCACTCCGTGGCGAAACGTCCCAAATGTTGTACAAGTGTCTCATTTATCAACTTGTCTTTTTTTAAACCATTTGTTGGTACAATTATACCAAGACTTCTCTTACGTAACAGTTGTACTTAAAGTTTGTTTTGTACATGTATAACCCTGCATTACAATACTCTTATAGGAACACTTGTACCAAAGGTACCTACAAGGAAGGTGTCACTGAAGGTATATTGATCCGAAGAATTCAAGGTACCTTCCCAATCCCCGGATCAAACCTTATTACCTGTAAATAGTAATAATAATGAAGATCGAAGTAGATATGTACCTAAATGAATATTTTCTGGTACAATTATACCTAAATGAACAATTGCTGGTATAAATGAACCTAAACGATCAGTTAATGGTACAACTGTACCTCGGTGTAATTATATTATTTTATTTAATTTAAGAATTAGGGGGGACAAACGTTTTTTAA
Organism: Cherax destructor; assembly: GCA_009830355.1. Lineage (NCBI taxonomy): Eukaryota > Metazoa > Arthropoda > Malacostraca > Decapoda > Parastacidae > Cherax > Cherax destructor. The sequence goes on along the minus strand of WNWK01002029.1, from coordinate 77,286 downwards.
TGTACAATAACTGGAACAATTATCCTAAATGTACAATTACTGATCAACTGTTCCTAAATGACATAGTTGTATCTCTCAGTATATAGTATACACTGAGAGGTGTATATTTCTCAGAATATACACGTACAATGAGACGTGTATGTCTCAGTGTATATACGCCGAGAAGAGTATCTCTGTGTATAAACACTGAGAGATACTTCTCTCTCTCTCTCTCTCTCTCTCTCTCTCTCTCTCTCTCTCTCTCTCTCTCTCTCTCTCTCTCTCTCTCTCTCTCTCTCTCTCTCTCTCTCTCTCTCTCTCTCTCTCTCTCTCTCTCTCTCTCTCTCTCTCTCTCTCTCTCTCTCTCTCTCTCTCTCTCTCTCTCTCTCTCTCTCTCTCTCTCTCTCTTCTGTATGTCTGTAGGTTTTTTTACACAGGGTTTGACAAGGTTAGGTTAAGGATTTCTAACTTTATTGACAAGCTATTGACAAGTTAAGGATGTATGTCTGTCTCTCTGTCTGTCTGTCTCTCTCTCTGTTTGGTCTGTCTGTCTATCTGTCTCTCTTCTGTCTGTCTGTCTCTCTCTCTGGTCTGTCTGTCTATCTGTCTCTCTCTCTTCTGCCTGCCTGTTTGTCTGTCTGTCTGTCTCTCTCTGTTTGGTCTGTCTGTCTATCTGTCTCTCTTCTGTCTGTCTGTCTGTCTCTCTTCTGTCTGTCTGTCTCTCTCTCTGGCCTGTCTGTCTATCTGTCTCTCTCTCTTCTGCCTGTCTGTTTGTCTGTCTGTCTGTCTCTCTCTCTGTTTGGTCTGTCTGTCTATCTGTCTCTCTTCTGTCTGTCTGTCTCTCTCTCTGGTCTGTCTGTCTATCTGTCTCTCTCTCTTCTGCATGTCTGTTTGTCTGTCTGTCTGTCTCTCTCTCTGTCTCTCTCTATCTCAGTTACTCACCACAGTGTTGTTCATCCTCAGCTTCATCACAGTCAGCCACGGTGTCACATCTCCTGAGTACGTCGATGCACGTGTTCTTACACTGGTACTCGTTGGTCAGGCAGCCTGTGGAACAACACAAAATAAGAAAAATAAGCAAAATTGGATACATCAGCAATGTGCTGCTACCCTATTCTACCTGACAGTTATACCGTGGAATCAAAAGCTGTCTGTGTTTCTCTGTCACTTTCCATCATACAGGATGGGTCACTTTAAAAATCTGTCAGCCTGAGCTGAAAGACTTGGGTTGAAGAATGAGAATACCTTCCAGCAGAACTGTAGTTACTATTACTTGGGACATGCTGTCTCTCTGAATGGTCGCTCCCTCGCACATGGGAAATGGACTTTGGTGAGGGGCCAGTGTGGGAGTGAAGGAGTGTCGGAGAGGCTGGGGTCAGTGTGAGAGTGAGGGAGAGTGTAGTACTGGCTGGGGTCAGTGTGAGAGTGAGGGAGAGTATTGTACAGGCTGGGGTCAGTGTGGGAGTGAGAGAGAGTGTTGGAGAGGCTTGGGTCAGTGTGAGAGTGAGGGAGAGTGTAGTACAGGCTGGGGTCAGTGTGGGAGTGAGGGAGAGTGTTGGAGAGGCTGGGGTCAGTGTGAGAATGAGGGAGAGTATTGTATAGGCTTGGGTCGGTTTGGGAGTGAGGGAGAGTGTAGTACAGGCTGGGGTCAGTGTGGGAGTGAGGGAGAGTGTTGGAGAGACTGGGCATCAGTTTCGCAGTGAGGGGGAAAGCGTTAATGAGGCTGGGCAGTCAGAGTGAATGAGAGGCGCAGCGGTGAAGCGACGGAGAGTATTGGAGATGCTAGATGGGCAGTGATGGACATTGTTGGGGAGTCTGGGGATAGTGTGAGAATGTTGGAGAGACTGCTGGTGAGTGTGGAAGACTGTTGGAGAGACTGTGGGTCAGTGAGTGATGGAGAGACTGCGGGTCAGTGAGAGAGTGTTGGAGAGACTGTGGGTCAGTGAGAGAGTGTTGGAGAGATTGAAGATGCAATTATTCCACAAAACTGAAGAACAATGAATAGTAATTCATACTTGTACAACTGTACCACTTGTTCATTAGCTACCTTCTTATTGTACATATGATTGTAGTTAACAGCATAAGAAATCCTACCTAATAGTCTACGTCCAAATCTTAAATAACATTTTAAGCATTAGGATTAGTTTATCTGAAATGTATTGCATATTAGTGGTTATCTTTTGTGCTTATCAATGTTTTATGACCTGTAAACTAAATTATTTGTGCAACATAAAGAAATAAAAGTTATATTGTTTTGTTCGAGAGGCTGAGAGTCTGTGGGGGAGTGTAGTAGAATGTTGGAGAGGCTGGGGTCTGTGGGCGAATGTTGGAGAGGTTGGGGGAGGGGGTCTGTGTGGGAGAATATTGGAGAGACTGCTGGGGCTGTGAAGAATTGTGAATGAGAATGTTGGAGAGGCTGGGGGTCTAATGGGCAGAATAAGTAAGTTTATTTAGGTACAAGTACACATAAGTGCAATCATGATACATAATGTAAATTACCTAGGATAACCTAAAAAAAAAGTCGGAGGCGGGGGAGTGTTGGGATAGTGTTGGAGAGGCTAGGAGGTCAGTAAAGAGTCTGCTTCACGGTGTCACCCCGGGCAGACAGGTGGAGAGTCCCTTCGTACCAGGTCTCTCAGAGTCTGTTTCACGGTGTCACCCCGGGCAGACAGATGGAGAGACGCTGCTGGTAACCAGTGTATCATCGACATAGCCTCAATCACCACCAACCTTTACTAACATTTCCAGTTCTGAACTTTGTTTCTAGGAACTTTTTATATGTGGCCATGACAGAGTACAGTGCAGTGTGGATCGTTGCTTTAAATTACGTTACTGACTTAATACATTGACAAAGAGAGAAAGAGAGAGAGATAGTCAGTCCTCTCAGAATGTCTAAACGATGTGTCATCTATGCGTGCAGTGACTCCAGCCATCACACATCTGACATGAAGACTGGTGTGTACACACTAGGTCTTGTGTGAACTGTGTTGCTTACGGGACTTAGCAGCTGCGGGACGACGTTGGGACTTATTGTTTTGATGATCCAAGCTGGTGGCTACTTTGCTTTACTTTTTTTTGCTGATTTTGTTTGCTAACAGCCGAGTAGTGTTTGCTGACAGCTGTACAGTGTTTGCTGACAGCTGAGTCGTACTTGCTGACAGGAGACAGGTTATTGATTTATTGTAACCATGAGAGAGAGAGAGAGAGAAGAGAGGAGAGAGAGAGAGAGAGAGAGAGAGAGAGAGAGAGAAGAGAGAGAGAGAGAGAGAGAGAGAGAGAGAGAAAAGAGAGAGAAGAGAGAGAGAGGGGAGGGAGAGAGAGAGAGAGAGAGAGAGAGAGAGAGAGAGAAGAGAGAGAGAGAGAGAGAGAGAGAGAGAGAGAGAGAGAGAGAGAGAGAGAGAGAGAGAGTTACCCCTTTGTCATTTATCATTAGTAGCTTTGTAGTACATTATCACACGTAAAATCACTGCAGAGCATTTGTTTGTGCACTGAAGAGCACAAACAAATGCACTGAAGAGCACAAACAAATGCTCTGCAATGAAAAGAAATAATTTTACCTGTATTTTGTTTGATCAATATTTTCCATTTGTCTCATTAATTTGTGATTTTCAATAATGAGATTTTTGCTCACAACAGTCACTGCTTTGTTTACAACAGTCACTGCTTTGTTTACAAGTCACTACTTTGTTTACAACAGTCATTATTTTGTTTACAACAGTCACCGCTTTGTTTACAACAGTCACCGCTTTGTTAACAACAGTCACCGCTTTGTTAACAACAGTCACTGCTTTGTTAACAACAGTCACTGCTTTGTTTACAAAAGTCACTGCTTTGTTTACAACAGTCACTGCTTTGTTTACAAAAGTCACTGCTTTGTTTACAACAGTCACTGCTTTGTTTACAACAGTCACTGCCTTGTTTACAACAGTCACTGCTTTGTTTACAACAGTTACTGCCTTGTTTACAACAGACACTGCTTTGTTTACAGCAGTCACTGCTTTGTTTACAAGAGAGTCACTGCTTTGTTTACAACAGTCACTGCTTTGTTTACCTGGAGTTTACCTGGAGAGAGTTCCAGGGGTCAACGCCCCTGCGGCCCAGTCTGTGACCAGGCCTCATGTTGGATCAGAGCCTGATCAACCAGGCTGTTACTGCTGGCCGCACGCAGTCCAACGTACGAACCACAGCCTGGCTGGTCAGGCACCGACTTTAGGTGCCTGTCCAGTGCCTGCTTGAAGACAGCCAGGGGTCTATTGGTAATCTCCCTTATGTATGCTGGGAGGCAGTTGAACAGTCTTGGGTCCCTGACACTTATTGTGTTGTCTCTCAACGTGCTAGTGGCACCCCTGCTTTTCATTGGGGTGATGTTACATCGTCTGCCGAGTTTTTTGCTTTCGTAGGGAGTGACACTCGTGTGCAAGTTTGGTACTAAACCCTCTAGGATTTTCCAAGTGTATATAATAATGTATCTCTCCCGCCTGCGTTCCAGGGAGTACAGGTTTAGGAACTTCAAGCGTTCCCAGTAATTGAGGTGGTTTATTGCAGTTATGCGTGCCGTGAAGGTTCTCTGTACATTTTCTAGGTCAGCAATTTCAACAGCATTTACAACAGTCACTGCTTTGTTTACAACAGACACTGCTTTGTTTACAACAGACACTGCTTTGTTTACAACAGACACTGCTTTGTTTACAACTGTCACTGCTTCGACCACAACAGTCGCAGCTTTGACCCCAACAGTCGCTGGCTCTGGAGGCAATGATAGGGCGCCCCGATTCCTCGGGTCAAGAACCCACACATCTCCCTCCCCTTACCACCAAAACCCCTTCTTCGCCATCTTCTTGGATCAATACCCTCCCTTTACGCTTTCCATGCCCCACCTTCTATGGGGGAAGGTCAATTTGCATCTGAAAGATGCAACTTCGGTTATATAGCAACCCATCCCCCTAATATCTATATGTCGTTTTTTTCGCATAGGATTTACTGCACATATCTAAGTTATTCTAGGTTTAGTTAGGTTAGGCTGGTTACAACGAAAAAAAGTAAATATAAGTTACGTAAAAAGTGATAAAATATTCTGCTGCGCGAGCAGACAGCGAGCAGACAGCGCGCAGCTGCTGCGCACCACTTTTATAACTATGTCATATTTCCACCGTTGAAGGGTGTGCCAACTGCCAGTCATGTGACTGTTTTCACAACAGTGCCATGATGTTTGTGGTAAAGAGGAAGGGTTAAGATAGGGGATGCGATAACATAACTGTGGGCGAGTCTTCAACTGGATATAGGAATGGTTCGAACTGATTATAAGACAACGGGATTATAAGGCATATGTCAGCCTTACTGTGAGTGAATGAGATAATGGAGGATGAGTGAGGATAGTGAAGTGAATGTTCTACATAAGTTTCACTAAAACAACGGCGTAGAGTATCGACCAGTAGATAAATAAGATACACGTGCAATACTCTGGTGTCTGTTTCCGCAACGTTGCAAGTCAGCAGTAGCCTTCTTCAGTCGATGTTGATAATGGTATAAAACACCGATAAGCTGATGATTAAGACACACGTGCATCAGCTGGGTATCTTTATTGTTGAAAAATTTACCTACACAGTAGGCTTCTTCAGTCATATACAAAGGCAGCAAGTGTAGTTGTATAATAATAATTCATGTTAAGCGCTAAACCTATTTGGGTTATTCAGCGCAATACTTTGTGGAGGTTTGATCCTCCGTCTGCTGGGCGCGAGACAGACACGCTCTCTATTTCTACAGCCCCCAGTGGCCTAGTGGGTAAAGCTCTTGCTTCACGCACGGAGGGGCCGGGTTCAATTCCCGGTGGGGCAGAAACATTTCGAAGTGTTTCCTTACATACACATACATACACATATATACAACAGGCCTAGTGTCTAATTGACATGTGCCTAGGACAAAATGGTAACTAACACAACACACGCAAACACACACACATAACACACACACTATTACAACCTGTTATCCTGAGTGTAAAAGGGAGCTTGGAGCAAAGAAACACAGTAGAAAATGCTTTGAATTTGTATTTCCTTCACCAAGCAATTTGTATTATATCAGACTTTTTTATTTAAATTTAAAAAAAAAAATTTAATTTTTATTAGAAAAAAAAAAAAAATAAACAATATCTATAAATTTAATTATAAAAAAAATAGAAATAGTGTAGTTGTAAAATTAAGATGATGCAATCAATCCATCAATCTTCATTACGCCACTACATCTGCTGCCTCTGTATCTGACTAAAGAAGGCTATTCTTCGGTTGAGTACAGAGGTGGACAGATATAGATGATGTGATCAGTCCATTAGTCAGCAGGAGTTCTGAGGTGGTCAGTCCCTCAGTTTTAAGATGTGTCTAGCTACAGTCTATATCAATGTGAAGTTGAACACTGACAGCCCATGGAGCTAGACGTTTATGAAGACTGAAGGATTCATCACCTTAAAACTACTTCGTCAGGGACAACTGACTTCACATCATCTTTACTTCTTCACTGCTTCTGCTGAAAAAGCCTACTGCCCAGGAGACACGTTTCGGAAACAAAGGTGATTTATTCATCTACTCATTTTTGTCAGCCTATAACTGCGTTTGTCTGCCTATAACAATGTTATCTGCCTATAGCTATATTTTTTCCCTATTACTAAGTTAGCCTGACATTCAGCTTCCCAAATTATAGCCTAACATACCAGATTCTATACTGCTAATTACGGGTCAAGGACCAGATACTGTACATGTAATTGTTCTCTAATCCTTCAACTCATTATAGAATGGGATGCAAATCAGAGTCGAAAATTCTAAGGAATTATAGTGGAAAATCGCCAGATATTAAAGTATAGAGCAAATCTGAGTGGAAGCCAGGGACCGCCGTGGCACTTTTAAAGTTGGGTACATCTCAGTGAGTCTGGAGTGAGCCGGGCGTGAGCCGGGCGTGAGCCGGGCGTGAGCCGGGCGTGAGCCGGGCGTGAACCGGGCGTGAGCCGGGCGTGAGCCGGGCGTGAGCAGGGTGTGAGCCGGGCGTGAGCTGGGCATTAGGAGGGAGTGAGTCGGGCATGAGTGGAGCGTGTCAAAGCTGCACCATTAGGATAGCTTCCCATGAAGTCGACTCCATAAAGTTTGAGATATGTTGAAGGGGAGGTACCAGCGGCCTGGTGGGTTAGAAGGGAAGGTACCAACAGCAGCGCCACTACATTGAAGGGGAGGTACCAACAGCCTCTTTGGTGAGAAGGGAAACTACCAACCATCTGAAGAGGTTAGAAAGGAGACTAGAAGGAGAGGTACCAAAAGGATGTGTTGTCAGAAGGATAAAGAAAAAATTGAATATGACATTGGAGGCAGGGAGAAAGGAAGAAGTAAATGTGTTCAGATAATTGGGGGTAGATTTGTCAGCAGATGGGTTTATGAAGGATGAGGTTAACCTTAGACCTGATGAAGAAAAAAAGGTGGATGGTGCATTGAGGTATCTGTGGAGACCAAAAAATGTTATCCATGGAGGTAAAGAAGGGAATGTATTAGAGTCTAGTGGTACCAACATTCTTATATGGGTGTGAAGCATGGTTGTGAATGTTGCAGTGAGAAAGTGAAGATGTCGTATCTAAGGGCAATGTGTGGTGTAAATATTATGCACAGAATTCGTAGTGTGAAAATTAGGAGGTGATGTGGAGTTACTAAACGTATTATTCAGAAGGCTGAAGAAGGGTTATTAAGGTGGTTTGGTCATATAGAAAGGATGGAACAAAATAGGTTGACTTGGAGGGTGTATAAATCTGTATTGGAGGGGAGGAGAGGTAGGGGTCGTCCTAGGAACAGATGGAGGGAGAGGGTAAGAGGCCTGGACATGTAGCAGGCATGTGTGAGCATGTTAGGTAGAAGTGAAGGGAGACGAATGGTTTTTGGGACCTGACGAGCTGTTGGAGTTTGAGCAGGGCAATACTTTGTGAAGGGATTCAGGGAAACTGGTTAACCGGACTTGAGTCCTGGAGGTGGAAAGTACGTGCCTGCACTTTAAAGGAGTTTTGGGATATGAGCTGATTGGAGTGACATCTAGACTGTCATATTTGGGCGCCTCTGCAAAAACAGTGATATTGTGTGAATGATGGTGTAAGTGTTGAATGATGGAAAAAGTGTTTCTTTCTTTTTTGGGTCACCCTGCCTTGGTGGGAGAAGGCCGTCGTTTCGAATATATATATATATATATATATATATATATATATATATATATATATATATATATATATATATATATATATATATATATATATATATATATATATATATATATATACAACACTGCGACTAGCCAAGGACTCGAACCCATGTTGTTTTGCCCCTCATGGTGAGCGAAAACCACATGACGCTCTAACCCTCAGGACCACCAAATTCTACAAGAATCACGCACCCAGAAGAGCTAGGTGTTTTACCGTGATCCGAGAACATACGGTGGTGTGGGTGCCTCTGAGCTAATTTCATTCTACTCCCCGTTTGGTGTACTAGCCTCCACGAGCAGTATTTTATATTATTGTAACCACGAACAAGTGGTTATAATAATATAAAACACTGCGACTAGCTAAGGACTCGAACCCATGTTGTTTTGGCCCACCTCATGGTGAGCGAAAACCACATGACGCTCTGTTGATATAATATATAACATGATGTTGTATATTATATCGACACTCACGACGGGCGTACCATGATGATGTTCAGTTCGCAGACTCTGGTCTAACATAACTGAACCATAATTAAACCCCATGGCATAAGGAGAAATCCTGAACTTTTGTATAACATTGTTGTTTAAGGCTGTGCACAACAGACTTCACTAAATAACTATAGATTTTGCACTGCCCATAATTTGAGTTATATACGGCATTCCTATCATGTTTGAAGAGGACTCAATTATGTTTCTTTCCGTGATGGAACTGATGGGCACAATTATCAGGACTGCAGCCCACCCCGGTGGGTGATTGCAAGAGCTGACATGGATAAAGATCGCATCCTGATTGAGTACTGGTGTTGGGATCATCTGGTTTCCAGAGGTTTACCTGTCTGACCAATGCATGAGAGTGGGCAAATGATGCATGGGACCTTGTAGACACCACCCACATTATTAGGCGATGTGTTTTTAATCAATCTGTTTCACTGTCCCAGTGTTTTTGAAAGTCAGATTTATATTGAGTTTTTTTAGTGCCTCACACAGGCAAACCAAATTTTCATTGTATGGCAAGACCAATACATTTTTTCTGTCAAGCGTTTCCTTAGGTTCAGTCCTGTAGAAAGTCTTCCTAGCTGACAGTAGAACCTTGTCAACGAAATCCCTTCAATATCTCAGTTTTGTGACTATGTTAAATATCTTTCCACCCCCTGTGGCTTGTCTTGTATATATATATATATATATATATATATATATATATATATATATATATATATATATATATATATATATATATATATATATACTAATATGATAGGAAATAATCGCTCTACGTGATTCGCACTTCCGTGCTTCATCGGAAGCTATGCAGATTTGCTCATGTGTCTAGCACATGGCCCATCCTGTGTAAGAGAGGCTCAGCACCACTATCCCAGCACACCAGTCCTAATCTTTCCCTTATGGGGCACAGGATAACATCCAAGGTTTACATAAAATGGAAGAGAATGATGTGAATACTTTACAGACTACCCAATAACTGCATCAAATCAATATCAACAAATCTAGTGCCATTATGAATTCATATTTATTAAATGGCTGTTTCACTATAGGTTTGTGTAAACCTGGAGTAATATAATAAAGAAACGTATATTACCGTTGTCACCTCCTACAATTGGATTCCAAAATGTGCAAGGATCCCCACGAAATATGCACTTGCTGAAACCTCAAGATGCAACCTTTGTAATAGATAAGTCATCACAGGTGGAGATAGATATAAGGTATATATCACTTACCAATCCCTGCCAGTAGAGGGAGATTCGTGAGTATGTCTGAGTATTAAGGAGTATTTCTAGATATTCCTGATTTTTTTTAATAATCCCGAAAATTCCTTATCTCATAGCTGTCGACCCGGATTAACTGTTGAAAATTATCCGTATCGGTTTACAGATTGCCGAGTCCTTGAATATTCCTGAATATTTCTAGCTATTTCTTAGTATTTCTGAATATGCTTGTATAGATATATAGACATACATATATATATATATATATATATATATATATATATATATATATATATATATATATATATATATATATATATATATATCAAACTTTATAAAACTTTATAAAATTGGGATGTCTGAATGTGCGTGGATGTAGTGGATGATAAGAAAGAGATGATTGCCGATGTTATGAATGAAAAGAAGTTGGATGTCCTGGCCCTAAGCGAAACAAAGCTGAAGGGGGTAGACGAGTTTCAGTGGGGAGAAATAAATGGGATTAAGTCAGGAGTATCTGAGAGAGTTAGAGCTAAGGAAGGGGTAGCAATAATGTTGAAGGATCAGTTATGGAAGGAAAAGAGGGAATATAAATGTGTAAATTCAAGGATTATGTGGATTAAAATAAGGGTCGGATGCGAAAAGTGGGTCATAATAAGCGTGTATGCACCTGGAGAAGAGAGGAGTGTAGAGGAGAGAGAGAGATTTTGGGAGATGTTAAGCGAATGTATAGGAACTTTTGAACCAAATGAGAGAGTAATTGTGGTAGGGGACCTAAATGCTAAAGTGGGAGAAACATGCAGAGAGGGTGTAGTAGGTAAGTTTGGGGTGCCAGGTGTAAATGATAATGGGAGCCCTTTGATTGAACTTTGTATAGAAAGGGGTTTAGTTATAGGTAATACATATTTTAAGAAAAAGAGGATAAATAAGTATACAAGATATGATGTAGGGCGTAATGACAGTAGTTTGTTGGACTATGTATTGGTAGATAAAAGACTGTTGAGTAGACTTCAGGATGTACATGTTTATAGAGGGGCTACAGATATATCAGATCACTTTTTAGTTATAGCTACAGTGGGAGTAAAAGGTAGATGGGATACAAAGAAAATAGAATCAGTAAGTAAAAGAGAGGTGAAGGTTTATAAACTAAAAGAGGAGGCAGTTAGGGTAAGATATAAACAACTATTGGAGGATAGATGGGCTAGTGAGAGTGTAGGCAATGGGGTCGAAAATGTATGGGGTAGATTTAAAAATGTAGTGTTAGAGTGTTCAGCAGAAGTTTGTGGTTACAGGCGAGTGGGTGCGGGAGGGAAGAGGAGCGATTGGTGGAATGATGATGTAAAGAGAGTAGTAAGGGAGAAAAAGTTAGCATATGAGAGGTTTTTACAAAGTAGAAGTGATGCAAGGAGGGAAGAGTATATGGAGAGAAAAGAGAGGTTAAAAGAGTGGTGAAGCAATGTAAAAGAGAGCAGATGAGAGAGTGGGTGAGATGTTATCAGCAAATTTTGTTGAAAATAAGAAAAAGTTTTGGAATGAGATTAATAAGTTGAGGAAGCCTAGAGAACAAATGGATTTGACAGTTAAAAATAGGAGAGGAGAGTTATTAAATGGAGAGTTAGAGGTATCGGGAAGATGGAGAGAATATTTTGAGGATTTGTTAAATGTTGATGAAGACAGGAAGCTGTGATTTCGTGTGTAGGGCAAGGAGGAATAACATCTTGTAGGAGTGTGGAAGAGCCAGTTGTGGGTGTAGGGAAGTTCGTGAGGCAGTGGGTAGAATGAAAGGGTAAGGCAGCTGGGATTGATGGGATAAAGATAGAAATGTTAAAAGCAGGTGGGGATATAATTTTGGAGTGGTTGGTGCTATTATTTAATAAATGTATGGAAGAGGGTAAGGTACCTAGGGATTGGCAGAGAGCGTGTATTGTTCCTTTGTATAAAGGCAAAGGGGACAAAAGAGAGTGCAAAAATTATAGGGGAATAAGTCTGTTGAGTGTACCTGGTAAAGTGTATGGTAGAGTTATTATTGAAAGAATTAAGAGTAAAACAGAAAGCAGGATAGCAGATGAACAAGGGGGCTTTAGGAAAGGTAGGGGTGTGTAGACCAAGTGTTTACAGTGAAACATATAGGTGAACAGTATTTGGATAAGGGTAAAGATGTTTTGTGGCATTTATGGATTTGGAAAAGGCGTATGATAGGGTAGATAGGGGGCAATGTGGCAGATGTTGCAGGTGTATGGAATAGGAGGAAGGTTACTGAAAGCAGTGAAGAGTTTTTATGAGGATAGTGAGGCTCAGGTTAGAGTGTGTAGGAGGGAAGGGGACTATTTCCCAGTAAAAGTGGGCCTTAGACAAGGATGTGTGATGTCACCGTGGTTGTTCAATATATTTATAGATGGGGTTGTAAGAGAAGTGAATGCGAGGGTCTTGGCAAAAGGTGTTGGGCTAAAAGATAAAGAAGCAAATACAAAGTGGGAGTTGTCACAGTTGCTTTTTGCTGATGACACTGTGCTTTTGGGAGATTCTGAAGAGAAGCTGCAGAGGTTGGTGGATGAATTTGGTAGGGTGTGTAAAAGAAGAAAATTGAAAGTGAATATAGGAAAGAGTAAGGTGATGAGGATAACAAAAGAATAGGTGACGAAAGATTGATATCAGATTGGAGGAGAGAGTATGGAGGAGGTGAATGTATTCAGATATTTGGGAGTGGACATGTCGGCGGATGGGTCTATGAAGGATGAGGTGAATCATAGAATTGATGAGGGGAAAAGGGTGAGTGGAGCACTTCGGAGTCTGTGGAGACAAAGAACCTTGTCCATGGAAGTAAAGAGGGAATGTATGAGAGTATAGTTATACCAACGCTTTTATATGGGTGTGAAGCATGGGTGATGAATGTTGCAACGAGGAGAAGGCTGGAGGCAGTGGAGATGTCATGTCTGAGGTCAATGTGTGGTGTGAATATAATGCAGAGAATTCGGAGTTTGGAAATTAGGAGGAGGTGCGGATTACCAAAACGATTGTCCAGAGAGCTGAGGAGGGGTTGTTGAGGTGGTTTGGACATGTAGAGAGAATGGAACGAGACAGAGTGACTTCGAGAGTGTATAAATCTGTAGTGGAGGGAAGGCGGGGTAGGGGTCGGCCTAGGAAAGGTTGGAGGGAGGGTAAAGGAAGTTTTGTGTGCGAGGGGCTTGGACTTCCAGCAAGCATGTGTGAGCGTATTTGATAGGAGTGAATGGAGGCATATGGTTTTTAATACTTGACGTGCTGCTGGAGTGTGAGCAAAGTAACATTTATGAAGGGATTCAGGGAAACCGGCAAGCCGGACTTGAGTTCTGGAGATGGGAAGTACAGTGCCGGCACTCTGAAGGAGGGGTGTTAATGTTGCAGTTTTATAACTGTAGTGTAAAGCACCCTTCTGGCAAGACAGTGATGGAGTGAATGATGATGAAAGTTTTTCTTTTTCGGGCCACCCTGCCTTGGTGGGAATCGGCCGATGTGTTAATAATAAAAAAAAAATATATATATATATATATATATATACCTAACACCTATTGACCCAACATCACTATTGAAACCTATCACTCTGTGGTGAAGTAACATTCCCTTCTTCGGAAACCTGCCAATAAAATAACTATTTAGAGGTTAAAAGGTAAATTGGCATTACCAACTGCTTTTTTCTCAGCATGATGCCTCAAGCTTCTATAGTATTTGTTAAATTATTAAGTCAATAAACTTTTAATAAAATGTGAAACTATGAGCGAATATACTTCCAACTAATATAAAATCTCCATGTACGATGATATAAGAGGCAAGACATGCTCCCTGATGGGTGATACCTCCAGGAAAGGCGAGAAAGATGCGACTAAAGCAAATCATGTTCTACAACCAAATAATCAAGAAACAAAATTGCATGACCAACTCAATTATTTTATATAGTGCCCTATTTTGAGATTGTGTATACCTGACTCTTCAAAATATGGGTCGAGTTTGTATAACCCTTGACTTGAGTTGTACAGGCCCCTACCATTATATTTTAAATAAAGGGGGTTTAATTATTTTCTTTTAATAACAGAACCGGAATAATATTGAATGTACGACACATTAACTGACTTTACACTGTCAAGTTAAATCTCCTGTCACCACAATGCATTAGAGCATCTAAGAATGGTAGTTTGCTGTCTATTTCATGCTCAAATGTGAAATTAATTGAATCTGGGTAAGAAATCCTTAATATTTTGATTTCTCGGCCACTGGCGGAGAACATCATCTACATATCTAAGCTTTACTTGGGAGAATATTTTTAGAGTCATGTCTCAGAATTCCGTGTATAAATTGGTTAACAAGGGAAAAAGTGGTGTTTCCATAGCATTTCTTCACATTTCCACGAGGCTGAAAAATTTTATATTTTAAGCCAATTATGCTTCCACATTGTTATCTGGTAATGTATGTATGTAGTAAGTAATATTATGTTATCAAAATTTCGCTTTCATCCCTTCTCTTTCCCCTGTCTACACTCACATATATTATGACATCCAAATCTCTCTTCCCTTTCTTTCCTCTGTCTGCTATGCATAATTTATATTGCCCCAATCTGAAATGATGGAGATATCCTCAAAAAAGTTTCACCTGTGTTTTGAAAAAGCTAGCATGAGAAATAACAGTCTCCCTGTGATTGCAACTCCAGTTAGTTTGAGCGAAATCTTTCAAGCTGCCGTAGCTGATGACCCTTACTGGAATACTTAACAATATACTCATTGCCACACCTAAATCTTCCAGCTCAAGCTAACAGATGTCATCACCTTGTATGAGGACCATCCTGTGTGATGGAGTGTAACAGGGAAACATAATTTTCGTTTGTTCTCACTGTGTACCCATCATCATATATAATACAGCAACAGCCTAGTCAAGAACTGGGCCGCGGGGGCGTTGACCCTCGGAACACTCTCCAGGTAGCACACTGCAGATTTATTCAATTTTGCCTACATTCTGAGTGGTCAAAAGTGGAGGTACTAACAGTTTGACTAGTCAGAAGGGAAGGTACGAAAGTCTGAGTGGTCTGAACGGGAAGTAGCAACTGTCTGAGTGGTTAGAAGTGGCGATACTAATAGTCTCAATGATCAGAAAGGAAAGTAGGTTACATTTTATTCAGCGTATTTCACACACCCATATAGACATGCCTCCCAACCAGTGAACCAGGTACAAGGGTTTAATGTGTTGGGGCCCCATTATTATGCCAGTACCTTGGACCAACCAGACAATTACAAGGAAGCCCGCCAGAGTTGTGACGCAATATGGTATACTCGTGAGTCTTCCTTGGGAGACTTACATTCACATCTGGTCGCTATGGTTCTCACCGCGTCTTGTGGATGCATTTGCCTTATTGTATATAGCTGTATATATTGTACATAAGCTGTATTTATTGTACATACCCGAATATTATTTGGTGAAGGAAATACAAACAATTACTAAATCTGCTGCCTCTTTGCTCGTTCCTAAGTAGTTATCATGCTACAGCCAGGTGTGCAGGCCAGTAGAATACACCTGTGTTCGTAATATGGGAGCCTGTCTTGGGTTGTCTCTACGAGATTGCCTCCAGTGTTATGAGGCAAACCTTCAAAGTCGTTGTGTGCTATTGTTTCGTGTAGCATTGAGCGTATTGGAATCAGCGTTTTTTATAGTGGGTTATGCCACCGACACGTGTAAGGTGATTGTGGACTGAATATACACTGGAAAACTTGCTCAGACTATCTCGACAACGCTGCTGGAGAAGTGTTCGTTCTCTTGGTATTATCAACAAACTCTTACTGCTGCACAGCTTCGTGAGTGCATCTGCAACAAATTAAAGTAACATGGCGTTCCAAACTGAGGTTTCAGCTGCTACAGGAGCTATTAATCACCGATTCCCGATTCGGTTCCTTCGTAATTAAGGAGGACAAACGCCTGAGTAACAGGATCAATATCTATTTGGGAAAACAGGTGGTGAATCGGGGTTATCTCAGAGGGCTGAGTCAGTTTCATTAGTGCTCGAGTTGGCTAAACTCAATCTTGAGACTGCCAGAGAGCAACGTGTATTTGCTAAGGAGGAATTTGATAGAGAGAATGAGAGGAAACACTTTCGGTGTACTGTGGATGATAATTTCATTGTTCAGAAATCTGTGTCGCTAGTACCTGAGTTTTCTGATTCTGAGCCTGAACAATTTTTCGAGTCTTTTGAAAATCAGGTTCGAGCTATACGATGGCCATTTGAGCGTTGGGCAGCACTCGCGTATACAGCATTATAGAGCAATGTGCAGATTTACGACGTTGTGAAGGCAGTAGTACTCGGTGCATATCAGCAAGCATCAGTTGGGTCAGTCCCATGTGGACTTTGTTGGTGGGCAATCTAAATCGTTTCCTATGGTGTTTAAATACACTGGTGTCCCTAATTTTAATTTATGAAAATTAGGGTCCAACTGACTCAATGTTTTTGAGTCAGTTGGAACAGAGGTTTGGGTGTTTTTAGAACATTCAGGGGCAACTACTTTGGATGCGGCTAGATTTGCTGATACATTATAGGTCAACCGCTCGTTGTTCGAGCGGTCCTTTAACTTTTCTTCTCAGCAGCCTGGTATGGACAGAACGCGTCGTAGACGGACCTCTGAGCGGATCACATAAGCCTGGTCACATATAGGCTACTTGCCCCAAGCTAGGTAAACCTGATGTTAGTAGTAAGTTGACTAGACCACTACCATTAGAAAAAAATAGCTATGCTTACCGATGAAACAAACCAGCAAGTGCCTATATGGAGTCCTTTTGTAGTCAAAGTCAAATCTTCCACAAGGAGCATGAAAGTTCAATTGAGGTATCCACCTTCAGGGATAGTGGAGCTTATTGCTCCCTCTTACAAGAAATAGTACTTCCAATTTCTGAGACCTCATTAAACTCCTCAGAGTTATTAGAAGTTCATGGGGGAGCTGTGTTTCTGTTCCTTTGCATAAAATATTTTTTAAAAGTCAGTATTACACTGGGTATTTAACCGTAGATGTGTCTAGAAGATTCCCCATGAAAGATGCTGTATTGTTGCTCGGCAACATTATTCTAAATTCTAGAAGTTTTCACGAACACATTGTATCCACAAAAACCTCTTCTCTCCGATGTTGCCCATAACTTGGGCAATGTCCAAAGGAATGTCTAAAAGGAATACTGACCTATCCTTGGAGGACTGCGATCTAGAGCTCGACAATTTATTTTACGAGGAACACAGGTCAGAGCCTCGTAAATCTACTGAAAAGTCTCTGATTAAGACTTCCTATTCCGGGGTCGCAGGATTGCCAGATGTTTCTGTTTCCATGCCTGAGGGATTGTCCTTTCGGGAAGACCAACACAGACAATCTTCTTTAACATTCAATTTTAAAGCTGCCATTAGTGAATCCAACTCAAATAATCCGGTTAAATTTGAAATAAAAAATAACTTATTAGTCAAGATATTGGTAAGGAGGTAGAGGTGTGTTTAAACCAGACAGACTGGGAGTCCCAAAGATATTCAGAACCCAGGTCCTGAAACTAGCTCACAGTTCGTCCTTACGAGGACATTTGGGTGTCATTTAAACCCTTTATAGGATCTTAAAACATTTTTATTGGGCAGGTATAAGATGAGATGTGAGAAGATACGTCCGTTCCTGTTGTGAGTGTCAGCAAGTGGGTAAGCCTGTTGTGAGTGTCAGCAAGTGGGTAAGCCTGGGCACTATGATAAACCCGCACCACTTCATCCCATACCCACTGATGGAGAGACATTTGTGGACTTAATTATCGACTGTGTGGGACCATTACCGAAGGCCAAGTCAGGTAACCAATATCTGCTTACCATTCTTGATAAAAGTACTAGGAATCCTGAGGCAGTACCTATGTGTAGTATCAACACTAAATCCATTCTTAAAGCCCTCATTAAGATCAGTTCAAACTTTGGCATTCCCCAATCTGTCCAGAGTGACCAGGGCACTAATTATACAGAAAAATCATTCACAGAAGAAACCATACCACGGGTGGGGTTCGAACCCGCGGTCATAGAGTCTCAAAACTCCAGACCGTCGCGTAAGCCACTGGGCCAGCTAGCTTCAATAAGATTCATCCAACTAGGTATATTTCTACACCATAGGAAGGTTAGCATAGGCACCACTGGCTTACGCGACGGTGTCATTACGATTTCGTGAGTCATTCACAGAAGCTTTATCTAGGCTAGGAATTAATAAAAAACTGTCCACTGCCTATCATCCTCAGTCCCAATGCGCCTTGGAAAGATTTCACCAAATCTTAAAAACTATAATATGTATGTATTGTTGGCATTTTCCTACAGGCTGGGATGAATCGCTTCCTCTGTCGTTGTTCACAACGCGAGAAACTGTGCAGGAATAAACTGGGTACAGTTATTTTGAGCTGATTTTGGGGCATAATGTGAGAGGTCCTCTACACCTGCTTAAGGAAGGATGAACGGGAGAAGACGCCTGCAAGACACCCTACAATCCTACATCAAGATTGCACATGGCCCATCACCTCGCTAAGGTTAACTTAAAATTAGCTCAAAACAAAATGGAACAGAGGTATGACAAAACTTCTAAATTTCGCTCCTTTAACCCAGGAGACAAAGTGTTGGTCCAGGAACCTGTGCCTAGTTACATCTTAAAAGCAAGCAAGTTTTATGGGACTGATGCAGGTAATCAAAAATATTTATTATTAAAACCATGTGGTAGCACCTCTGGATAAACTCAATGCAGGTAACGTCTAATACATTAACCAGATTAAACTATTCTTTGAACCACTTAGAGTCCCGGTAATGTCTTTGTCCTTTGTCCCTGACCCTGTGGACGACCCTGATTCCCTGTACACAGTTCCGGAGGTTCAAATCAGGCTTCCTAACTCAACCATCCTCCAGGATCCTCGCCCCATAATGTCAGGACTTGCAGAAGACCATGTAGTAACATCGTTAACTTTCTGCAATCCTATGCCGACATATTTTCGGATATTCCGAAAAAGTGCAACCTGGGTTATCACAATGTGGATGTATGACCTGATAAACCTATTAAACTTTCTCCCTACAGAGCTAATCCTGAAAAACAGAAGCTACTTAAGCAGGAGGTAACATTTCTGCTAGAACATGGATTGGTGGAGTAATCGTCCAGCTTGTGAGTTCACCATGTATCCTTGTTATGAAGCCTGATGGAGAATTTCGGATGTGTACCTACTACTGTAAGATGAATGAGCTCACAGTACCTGATGCTTACCCTCATCCACGTTTGGACAATATAGTGGATTTTGTGGTTAAGGCCCATTTCGTTTCTAAACCAGATCTTAAATGTTATTATTAGGTACCTTTAACGGATAAACAGATTTCTGCCTTTAATACCAGGTCACTATCAATATACTGTGACCCCACTGGGAATGCAGAACTAGCCTGCCAGGCTATCAAAGGACTTGGAGGCACAGCAGCTTACCTGGACAATATAGTTGTAATATCTGATATGCGGGATCAGCATGTGTCCCGTCTTGCATCCCTGTTTGAGAGGTTCAGAACCTTTCAACTCACAATAAACCTGAATAAATCATCTTTTGGCTAATCTACTATTACTTTCTTGGGTCATGAAGTAAATAGCGGCAAAGTAACATCTAAATTTGCTAAAGTTTTAGCAATTAAAAATTATTCCGTTCCTCAGGATAAGAAGTCCCTGCAAAAGTTCTTAGGAATAATAGAATTTTATCGAATATTCTGCAAAAACTTTGCAGATGTTGTAGCCCCAGTAACCTCTCTCACTAACCTCTCTTACCAGTCAGAAAACTAAATTTCGCTGGACTCCCAGTAATCAAAAAGCCTTTAACCATTAAGCATCTCTTATGCACTGCTCCCATACTTTTGTTTCCCAATTTTTCAAAATTATTTGTATTACAGGTTAATGTTTGTGAATCGGGAATTAAGGCAATATTTCTCCAAGCTTCTGGTGAGGGATATCTTCGGCCCATGGCATTTTATTCAGCCAATTACCAGGAGGGAGTAGTATATGGAGAGAAAAAGAGAGGTTAAGAAAGCGGTGAAGCAATGTAAAAAGAGAGCAGATGAGAGGGTGGATGAGATGTTATCAACAAATTTTGTTGAAAATAAGAACAAGTTTTGGAGTGAGATTAATAAGTTGAGAAAGCCTAGTGAAAGAATGGATTTGTCAGTTAAAAATAGGAGAGGAGAGTTATTAAATGGAGAGTTAGAGGTATCGGGAAGATGGAGGGAATATTTTGAGGAATTGTTAAATGTTGATGAAGATAGGGAAGCTGTGATTTCGTGTATAGGGCAAGGAGGAATAACATCTTATAGGAGTGAGGAAGAACCAGTTGTGAGTGTAGGGGAAGTTCGTGAGGCAGTGAGTAGAATGAAAAGGGGTAAAACAGCTGGGATTGATGGGATAAAAATAGAAATGTTAAAGGCAGGTGGGGATATAGTTTTAGAGTGGTTAGTGTTTTTATTTAATAAATGTATGGAAGAGGGTAAGGCACCTAGGGATTGACAGAGAGCAAGCATAGTTCCTTTGTATAAAGGCAAAGGGGACAAAAGAGAGTGCAAAAATTATTGGGGAATAAGTCTGTTGAGTATACCTGGTAAAGTGTATGGTAGAGTTATTATTGAAAGAATTAGGAGTAAGACGGAGAGCAGGATAGCAGATGAACAAGGAGGCTTTAGGAAGGGTAGGGGGGGTGTAGACCAAGTGTTTGCAGTGAAACATATAGGTGAACAATATTTAGATAAGGGTAAAGAGGTGTTTGTGGCATTTATGGATTTGGAAAAGGCATATGATAGGGTGGATAGGGAGGCAATGTGGCATATGTTGCAAATGTATGGGATAGGAGGTAGGTTATAGAAAGCGGTGAAAAGATTTTACGACGATAGTGAGGCTCAGGTTAGAGTATGTAGGCGAGAGGGAGATTATTTCCCAGTAAAAGTAGGCCTTAGACAGAGATGTGTGATGTCACCATGGTTGTTCAATATATTTATAGATGGAGCTGTAAGAGAAGTGAATGTTCGAGTGTTGGCAAGAGGTGTGGGGTTAAAAGATAAAGAATCTAACACAAAGTGGGAGTTGCCACAGTTGCTCTTTGCTGATGACACTGTGCTTTTGGGGGATTCTGAAGAGAAGTTGCAGAGGTTGGTGGATGAGTTTGGTAGGGTATGTAAAAGAAGGAAATTAAAAGTGAATATAGGAAAGAGTAAGGTAATGAGGATAACAAAAAAACTAGATAACGGAAGATTGGATATCAGATGGGAGGGATAGAGTATGGAAAAGGTGAATGTGTTCAGATATTTGGGAGTGGATGTGTCAGCAGATGGGTATATGAAGGATGAGGTGAATCATAGAATTAACGAGGGGGAAAATGTGAGTGGTGCACTGAGGAGCTTGTGGAAACAGAGAACTTTATCCATGAAAGCAAAGAGGGGAATGCATGAGAGTATAGTTATACCAACACTCTTGTATGGGTGTGAGACATGGGTTGTGAATGTTGCAACAAGGAGAAGGCTGGAGGCAGTGGAGATGTCGTGTCTTAGGGCAATGTCTGGTGTGAATATAATGCAGAGAATCCGTAGTTTGGAAATTAGAAGGAGGTCTGGGTTTACCAAAACTATTATCCAGAGAGCTGAGGAGGGGTTGTTGAGATGGTTTGGACATATAGAGAGGTTGGAACAAAATAGAATGACTTTGAGAGTGTATAAATCTGTAGTGGAGGGAAGGCGGGGTAGGGGTCGGCCTAGAAAAGGTTGGAGGGAGGGGGTAAAGGAGGTTTTGTGTGCGAGGGGCTTGGACTTCGAGCAAGCGTGCATGAGCATGTTAGATAGGAGCGAATGGAGACAAATGGTTTTTAGGACTTGACGTGCTGTTGGAGTGTAGGCAAGGTAACATTTATGAAGGGTTTCAGGGAAACCGGCAGGCCGGACTTGATTCCTGGAGATGGGAAGTACAGTGCCGGCACTCTGAAAGAGGGTTGTTAATGTTGCAGTTTTGTAGCTGTAGTGTAAGTACGCCTCTGGCAAGACAGTGATAGAGTGAATGATGATGAAAGTTTTTCTTTTCGGGCCACCCTGCCTTGGTGGGAAACGGCCAATGTGTTAATAAAAAAAATTACCAGGCCTATCTGCGGGCCTACTCCACCATTGAGAAGAAAGCCCTGAACCTGGTTCTTGTGCTTGTGGTAACTAGTGACATGGTCCTCAGACAAATAGAGAAATTAAAACCTAGTGCCAGACAAGTGGAAAAGGGCAAATGTAATACCTATTTACAAGGCAGGTGACAGGTCCTTAGCTTCGAACTATAGACCAATAAGCCTTACCTCCATAGTTGGTAAATTTATGGAATCAATAATTGCCGAGGCAATTCGTAGCCATCTTGAAAGGCATAAATTGATTAATGAATCTCAACACGGTTTTACTAAAGGGCGTTCCTGTCTTACGAATTTACTAACTTTTTTCACTAAGGTGTTTGAGGAGGTAGATCATGGTAATGAATATGATATTGTGTATATGGACTTCAGTAAGGGTTTCGATAGAGTTCCACATCAGAGGCTATTGAGGAAACTTAAGGCACACGGAATAGGAGGATAATTTTTTTCCTGGGTAGAGGCATGGTTGACAAATAGGCTGCAGAGAGTTTGCATAAATGGAGAGAAATCAGAATGGGGGCACGTGTCAATTGGTGTCCCACAGGGGTCAGTTTTGGGCCCCCTGTTGTTTACAATTTACTTAAGCGACATAGATGAGGGAATAAATAGCAAAATAAGCAAATTTGGTGATGACACCAAAATAGGCCGTCCAATTCATTCTAATGAGGACATTAGAGCACTCCAGGATGATTTGAATAGACTGATGCAGTGGTCGGAGAAGTGGCAGATGCAGTTTAATGTAGACAAATGCAAAGTTCTAAATGTTGGGCAAGACAATAACCATGCCACATATAAACTGAATAATGTAGATCTTAATACTTGTGATTGCGAGAAGGATTTAGGAGTTCTGGTTAGCAGTAATCTGAAACCAAGACAACAGTGCATAAGTGTTCGCAATAAAGCTAACAGAATCCTTGGCTTCATATCAAGAAGTATAAATGATAGAAGTCCTCAGGTTGTTCTTCAACTCTATATATCTTTGGTTAGGCCTCATTTAGATTATGCTGCACAGTTCTGGTCACCGTATTACAGAATGGATATAAATGCACTGGAAAACGTACAGAGGAGGATGACAAAGTTGATCCCATGTATCAGAAATCTTCCCTATGAAGATAGACTGAGGGCCCTGAATCTGCACTCTCTAGAAAGGCGTATAATTAGGGGAGATATGATTGAGGTGTATAAATGGAAAACAGGAATAAATAAAGGGGATGTAAATAGCGTGCTGAAAATATCCAGCCAAGAGAGGACTCGCAGCAATGGTTTCAAGTTGGAAAAGTTCAGATTCAGGAAGGATATAGGAAAGCACTGGTTTGGTAATAGAGTTGTGGAAGAGTGGAACAAACTCCCGAGTACCGTCAAAGAAGCTAAGACGTTGTGTAGTTTAAAAATAGGTTAGATAAATACATGAGTCTGTGTGAGTGAGTGTGAGATGGACCTGACTAGCTTGTGCTACTAGGTCAGATGCCGTACTAATTCCTTAAGTGGAAGTGACCTGACTACCTGGAGTTTACCTGGAAAGGGTTAACTCCAGGTGGTCGGGTCTAAGTAGGGGGGTGATGGACCTTCCTTGCATGGGTCAGTAGGCCTGCTGCAGTGTTCCTTTTTTCTTATGTTCTTATGCTTGGGCATTACGGTTGCAACCCTACAACCTCTCCATACGCTACATAGCCGGCAAAGATAATGTGCTGGACGACGTCCTCTACACA
The DNA here is from genome assembly GCA_009830355.1 of Cherax destructor. Lineage (NCBI taxonomy): Eukaryota > Metazoa > Arthropoda > Malacostraca > Decapoda > Parastacidae > Cherax > Cherax destructor. Next base: position 53,498 of record WNWK01002029.1, on the reverse strand, counting down.
ACATAATTTGTTAGGATGTGTTTTGAAAAAATGGGTAGTAAGCTCTTTTTTTTCCTTATGGCCATAAAGTAAAATTTGAGTAAATCTGGCCATAAGGTTTTTTTTTTTTTTAGTGAAGGAACACTTGCCCCCGTCCGCTAGCCCTACTGTCAGCTGTCTTTCTCTAAGGTTGTTCCTTTGAGTTGAACACTACATAATGAGTTGCATGGTTGAGAAGAAAGGCGGTTCCATTAGTATTTCGTACTATGGTGGCATACTACCCATGGAGAATGCCTATTCCTGGCTATGAGAACCTTTTTCGGGTGGGAGAATGGCATGCCAAGAGAATGTTACATTTTATTTGGCATTTTTCACATATCCATATAGGCATGCCTCCCAATTGGTGTAGTAAGTGCTAAGGATTTAACGAGTAGGGGCCCCATCGTTATGCCAGTACCTTGGTTCACCCAGCCAATTATAAGTAAGCCTGCCAAAGTTGTGAAGCAATGTGGTACACTTGTTAATCATCCTTGAGAGACTTACTTTCGCGTCTGGTCGCTTCGGTTCTCACTATGTCTTGTGCTTGCATTTGCCTTATTGTACTTAGCCGTATATATATTGCACATACCAGATTATTATTTGAAGGAAATACAAACAATTACTCTCCTGCGTTGCCTTTTTGCTCGTTCCTAAGTGATTATCATGTTACAGCCAGGTGTGTAGGCCAGTAGACTACACCTATGTTCGTAATAAACAGTCCCTTTGTGAGAGGAAAGTACTAGCAGTCTTATTAGTCAGAAGGGAATACAGCAATAGTCGGAGTGGTGCTAAGGGAAGGCACAAACAGTCAGACTGATCACAGACTGTGACGGTTATAGCACTTGTAACAAATGGCAGCAATAATAATAATAATAATAATAATAATAATAATAATAATAATAATAATAATAATAATAATAATAATAATAATAATAATAATAATAATAATAATAATAATAACAATAACAATAATAATATAGACATTATGCCTACACCGTGTGTGTTTCCCTTAACTCATGCTAGGGGAGCTATCTCCATGGTGTCCCGTGGCCTGGTGGCTAAAGCTCTCGCTTCAAACGGCGAGGGTCCGGGTTCGATTTTCAGCGAGGGTAGAAACATCGGGCATGTTTCCTTACACCGGTTGTCTATGTTCCCCATCAATAAAATGGGTACCTGGGTGTTAGTCGACTGGTGTGGGTCGCATCCTGGGACAAAAGTTTACCTAATTTGCCCTGAATTCTCTGCATAACAAGCGGCTTTCTATATAGTAGTATGTCATTGATGTCAGCTAGGCCTGTATACCTTATACATGTACTTGTATTAATAAAGATACTATTATAATAGGCCTGTTTCCTAGAGCACCCACAAGGGGGCTGGCTCCAAGGTGAGCCGGCCTGCCCAGCCCTCGGCCTCACACTCCAGCGGCCTTGGCCCTTAGACCTTTTACGTTAGACCTTGGCTCTTAGACCTTTGACGTTAGACCTTGAACCTTGGCTCTGGGCTGTCCTTACCCACGCTGTCTGGAAGAACCCCATAGCTAATAAACAGCACTCTAGTCTAAGTGATTTTTCGTTTCCTGCACTGCGCCTCCCTCGATAGCCACCTGGCATATATCTCGGCAGTCACACCCATGGTGGACTGGCCCTCACCAGCTACCTTCAAGGAAACCCCCTTTACAATATCAATACTACTACTACTACTACTACTACTATTAATAATAATAATAATATACTACTACTTCTAATACTACTAGTGCTAATAATAATAATAATAATATCAATAACGATAACAAGAAAAACAACATCACTTATCAAAATTCTTATACCAAAACCCATTTTAGTTATACATAAGCAGTAAAGAATTACAATACAAAGAGAAGTATGTGAGAGATGGCACATCAGTACATGAGAGTAATTATATGACAATGGTCCTGTGTGTCTCCGTCTTTATGGCCACCTGCCTGGGGTCGTTATGGTCACCTGCCTGGGGTCTTCATCAATAGCTTCCAGAGGTCTTCATGACCAGCTGCTTGGGGTCTTCAGGACTAGCTGCCTGGGGCCTTTATCACCAGCTGCATGGGGTCTTTATGACCAGCTGCCTGGGGTCTTTATGACCAACTACCTGGAGTCTTTATGACCAACTACCTGGAGTCTTTATGACCAGCTGCCTAGGGCCTTTATCAACAGCTGCCTGGGGTCTTTATGACTAACTACCCGGGGTCTTTATGACCAGCTGCCAGGGGTCGTTATAGCCATCTGCCTGGTCATCAGTGGTGCTGATGACTAGGGTGGTGGGGTTGTTGATGGCTGAGGGCCACTGGTAGAGGTGTAAGAATGGTAAGGGTAAAGAGAGATGGGGTCACTGGGTCAGTACAGGTGTAAGGTGGGGAAAGTGATGGTTGGGGTCACTGGTTGGGTGGAGGTGTGAGAGGTGGAGGGAGTATTTGTGAAACATGTGATGAGCAAGGTTGAAACCTGTACAAAACTTTATTTATTTACACTCGACATTTTTGACACATCGTTGCACTGACAAACTGGTATTCTTGTTTCACAAAATATGTCAGTATAAACGAGCACCATTTGCTTTATTGTTGCGTATATTCGAGCACCAGCTGCTTTATTGTTGCGTATATTCGAGCACCAGCTACTTTATTGTTGCGTATATTTGAGCACAAGCTGCTTTATTGTTGCGTATATTCGAGCACCAGCTGCTTTACTGTTGCGTATATTCGAACACCAGCTGCTTTACTTTTGCGTATATTCGAACACCAGCTGCTTTATTGTTGCGTATATTCAAGCACCAGCTGCTTTATTGTTGCGTATATTCAAGCACCAGCTGCTTTATTGGTGCGTATATTCGAGCACCAGCTACTTTATTGTTGCGTATATTCGAGCACCAGCTGCTTTATTGTTGCGTATATTCGAGCACCATCTGCTTTATTGTTGCGTATATTCGAGCACAAGCTGCTTTATTGTTGCGTATATACGAACACCAGCTGCTTTATTGTTGCGTATATTCGAGCACCAGCTACTTTATTGTTGCGTATATTCGAGCACCAGCTGCTTTATTGTTGCGTATATTCGAGCACCAGCTGCTTTATTGTTGCGTATATTCGAGCATAAGCTGCTTAATTGTTGCGTGTATTCGAACACCAGCTGCTTTATTGTAGCGTATATTCGAGCACCAGCTGCTTTATAGTTGCGTATATTCGAGCACCAGCTGCTTTATTGTTGCTATATTTGAACACCAGCTGCTTTATTGTTGCGTATATTCGAGCACCAGCTGCTTTACTGTTGCATATATTCAAACAGCAGCTACTTCATTGTTGCGTATATAGAACCTATTTAAGAACATAAGAACATAAGAAGGGAGGAACACTGCAGAAGGCCTACTGGCCCATACAAGGCAGGTCCTTATCAAAACCACCACTACCTAAGAATTTACTCCCAGCTATGCAGATCTGATGGCAGCCAAAAGCGTCCAGATGGTATCACCCTTCAAGCCTGGATAGACGGCAAGCAGGTGGTGTGGGACTACACATGTGCATCTACTTTGGCTGATACCTATCTCCAATTCACCAGGGAGGAAGGGGGGAAGGGAGCTGCCAGCTTCAGGGAGTCCCAAAAGTTGAGAAAATATGGAGAACTTGCCCATCATTATTTGTTTGTTCCCATAGGCTCGGAGACCCTTGGCTCATGGAGAAAGAGTGCATATAAGTTCCTCAAGGAGCTGGGCAAAAGACTCAACAGGGTAACTAGGGATCCCAGAGCAGCTAGTTTTCTGTTCCAGCGACTCAGCGCTGCTGTTCAGAGGGGTAATGCCTGCTGTATTTTGTGCACGCGCCCCAGCACTGAGGAGCTGGATGAGATTTTCGCATTATAATCAGTGACAAACACTTAACAATATGTACTAGACATGTATCTCTCACACCTCATGTACTGTATATGCCATCTTTATATCAACAATGTATCTCTTAAATGTTTTGTACCATATTATGTAAGAAAATATACCTGTTGGTAAAAAAGAATTGAAAAGATGGGGTGGTAGGGGAAGTGGAATATTCAAATGGATTCAGGAAGAAATCCAAATATTCTTCCTTGAAGCTTTTTTATCCACTTCTCCGAGGCTATGGGACCCACAATTTAAACCAGAGGTGGACCCCATTATATATATATATATATATATATATATATATATATATATATATATATATATATATATATATATATATATATATATATATGAGCTAAAGATTTCCACCCCTGTGGCTTGAGCTTGAGCTTGATTGACCAGAGCGTCGGTAAGATGGGGAAGGAAGAAGGATGGGTAAGGATGGAAATTGGGAAATAGGTGGGGGAGAGGGGAGGTTAGGGTTATAAAGGTAAGTGGCCTATCCACTTTGGCGCAACATAATAAGTGTATGTGTATGTAGAGTAATACATAAGTAAATTTTATGAGGAGGATATGCCTTCACCCCATCAGTTGCACACAGGTATACTACTGTATCACAACATGACACTGAATTGGGAGAATGCATACTATTTAAAGTAATTTTTTTTTTTTTTTTTTTTTTTTTTTTTCGGGAAAGGCTGCGCAAAATGTGGTAGTTTCTGGGCATTCGGTGTTGATGGTGGTTTGTCTTATATATATATATATATATATATATATATATATATATATATATGAAATAAGATCACAGGAGGCAGATATCTTAATATGGAATATAAACACAGTGAAAAATAGTATTATTTCCAGCACTTTCATGATTTTTCACTTTATGAAGAAACAGTAAAAATAATAAGTCAAGAGGAGAATTATAAAGCTGAGTTATGACCTCATAACCTGTTATGACCGTACTAAATGAGACTGCAAATTCCTTTTCTTTGTTGGCAAGTTATTAGATCACATGACAGGTATAATTTAGGAGTGACATGTCAGGCAAACGGGATTTTATTCATTACATCTTATAATCCTCATTAATTCTGTTCATTATAAATGAATCTAATTTATACAATCCTAGACTTATATTCATATTGTATTCAACCAAGGATTTGCTTGATACAAATTTATCGACCTTTTGAAAATCATTTTGGATGTTAAAATCACTCCCATGATTAAACACATCATTAGACTATTGTCCAGTTTTAATGTTCTACTTATGTTTTTGTAATAATAGTTCAAGAGTTTTTCCAGTTTTTCCCTGACAACCCTTTCACCACTGACACCAAGGACACCACTGACACCAAGGACACCACTGACAACACTTACATCACTGACAATAAGGACACTACTGACACCAAGGACACCACTGGCACCAAGGACACCACTGACACCAAGGACACCACCCCACTGACACCAAGGACAACACTGACACCACTTACACTACTGACACCAAGGATACCACTGACAACACTTACACTACTGACACCAAGGACACCACTGACAACACTTACATCACTTGTGAGAACGTTTAGGAAAATATATAAGGGAACATGTGTGTGACAGTACAATCGTGGGTATGTGCAATATTAAAAAATATATATCACAGTTTAGAAGTGTCTACTTCCAGTCCATAATACGTCGCCTACTAGATTCGATGCGCTGTACCGCTCCTCCACGTTCGTTGAACATACATACCTTTCTTCCATATATACATTGTTATCCACAATATAAAACAAAACGAATAGTTGGGATACCTCCTTTACCAACCAGTAGTTCTTTAATTATTCAGCAGTAGTACCTAATTACCATTCACAGGGAACACTGCTCCTTAAAAATCTAATTAGGTATTGTTTGGATATAAAAGGTAGGGATGACACATGAGAATGATACATACATTTAAACAAATATCAAAGAGGATTGCCGAAAGATAAAATCAGAATGGATAAAGACGGCTACAGTTTACTAAGTAAAAGAGTGAAGTTCACTTCACTTAATGATCTCAGGAATAAATATTAAATGTTATTACACCGTGACTATGGGAATTATTACTAAGTTGGAGTGATACAAGTTTGTACGAATTTTTACTTACTCTTAAGCCAGCAGTAGACACCCTCTCCCTCTCCCTAGGGCGTCCAGAGCGCAACTCCCTCTCCCTAGGGCGTCCAGAGCGCAACTCCCTCTCCCTAGGGCGTCCAGAGCGCAACTCCCTCTCCCTAGGGCGTCCAGAGCGCAACTCCCTCTCCCTAGGGCGTCCAGAGCGCAACTCCTTCTCCCTAGGGCGTCCAGAGCGCAACTCCCTCTCCCTAGGGCGTCCAGAGAGCAACTCCCTCATTCGGTCCTCTCTTTTTTTTCACTACGATTTTTTAGAAAGTAATTCCCACACAAATAGTTCTACACTTGACTTCTCGCAGCTGAGCAATCAAGATAACAATGGAAAGAAGCCCAGTGTCAGGTTAATTACCACGTACACGGCACCGGGGCCAGTAGATTAACACTGTCTGATAGGACCTCAGCTACCTAAGTGACCATTGATCCTGTTTCATGACCCAGACCTGGAAAGGTGGTGTCAAACAGCCTCTATTCATTACATACTGCCACAACATATGCCATTAAAACCTCTGACATCACTAATCACCACCCCACCATCACCTCCACTAATACCACCCTTAACACAGTAATACCTCCAGTGACACCATCCCCACCACTTACGATACCCCTGACACCAGTGCCACCAATACCACCACCACTGATACCACCAGTGACACCACTTCCCTTCCATTCCTGTCCTAACCTTCCCTTCTCTCCGTCTAGTCGGAACATCGAGGTGTACAAGTGGATGATGGGCATAAACAAAGGAGATATTAATAAAATACTAAGGATATCGAACCAAGTAAGAACCAGAAATAACGGATTTAAATTATATAAATTTAGATTTAGAAAGAACATAGGCAAGTACTGGTTTTCGAACAGAGTTGTAGATGCGTGGAACAATCTTCCGAGTAGGGTGATAAAGGCTAGGACCTTGGGTGGCTTTAAAAAGAGATTAGACAAATATATGAGTGGGAGGGGCATCCGGCTGTTGTGAGGCTCCTCTTGATGATGTTATTAACCTCTTCATGTCTTGCAATTTTTCCCTTGGTACCATGGTACCCGAATCGGTCTGCTGCTTCACTGCCACAAATACACCTGTGTTCGGCGAGAATAGGGGCGGCAAGTCGAAGAACAACACCAATGCGAATGGTCTGTGGGTCGAGGCGTGTGCCAAGGCTGGAGTTGGGAACAACCAACAGAAAGTCCCCTGCATGAGAAGCTCTCACTGCCAGGAGGCGGGCTCTATCCTTCCCTGACACACACTGAAGCATTGTTGAGGCTATATTCTCTACTAGTGGGCCATCCCAGTGCGAATGTTTGTAGTTGTTGGGGGGGAGCAGGTCTGGTTTCAGAGCTCGTTAGATTATCCCAGATCATGGCTCCATCAACAAACTTTTGGTCATGGACTTCAATCTTGTCCTTAAGATGTTCAGGGAGAATCGCTGCTACAAGCCCTCTGGATGCAACACATGAAGACAGGAAAGTAGGTAGCGCAATCTGTGATGATTTGCGGACACCAGTGCCTCCTAATCTGACTGAAAGTGTAGCTTGGTCCCACTGCCTATCTTCTAGAGTAAGGTTAAGTACATTAATAAAAATCTGCCTCAGGGTACTGTCATATTCGTGCAGTATAGGGTTATCATATGAGGGTACACATCTTAGGAAATATGTCAACCTGGGCAGACTCAAGCACTTTGTGAGAAGGTACAACGCATCATGGGTGTCAAGATTGCCTATTCGTTGTTCCATTCTCCTCAATTCTTCTAGTTTCTTCCTGAGAATTGTGTCAATGACATCGCTTCCTAGAGGTGCTATAAGCAAGACACTATTTGTGGGAGCAATGACTGATGCTCCTGGTAGTTTTAATCTCACTGCTTCTATCACTAGTTGATTGACTGAGATGATTTCACATTTGGATGGATTCAGGATGGGACCCATTTCCTGTCCCCGTGTCATCACCTGTGTAAGATCATCTAAAAGGGACTCGTCTGTACCTGCTAGTGTGCCATCATTCAGGAACTAGATGTTTAACTCACTGGTCAGTCTGACTGTAATTTCCCTAACCGCTATACAGAAGATAAATTGTGCTAGAGGGTCCCATTGCTGGACACCCTCTGATGATGTGATTTCATGCTCTCCAAACAGGAGCATTGATTCCTTGTATATCCAGCTGAAACAAAAGGGAAGAGACCAGAGAAATGGTCTTGTACAGCTGCTAATACCACGTCTCTTTTCAGGAGATTAAATGCATTCTTTAAATCTAATTTTACCACTGCATTGTCCTCAGGCAGGTTGTCGATATACACCCTTGTTGCATGAGCCGCTGCTTCACTTCCTTGAGAGACGCTAAAGCCAAGCTGGTTTGGTTGAAGCATCATGGCTGCCTCTGCGCGAATACTTCTGACAGCAGCTTTAGAAACGAGGCGGCGAAAAGTGTTGCCCACTGCAATTGGCCTAATATATATATATATATATATATATATATATATATATATATATATATATATATATATATATATATATATATATATATATATATATATATATATATATATATATATATATATATATAAAATGCCGGTGCAAGGGGCTAGTAACCCCTTCTCCTGTATATATTACTAAATGTAAAAGGAGAAACTTTCGTTTTTCCTTTTGGGCCACCCTGCCTCGATGGGAAACGGCTGACGTGTTGAAAGAAGAAGATATATATATATATATATATATATCAAACACTGATCTCTGGCCGACGAGAGACCAGATACCATACAACCCGTGACAAGGTACGCAGTGCTTACCGACCATACCACTGGTCAATACTGGCATCCAGCTTTCGCTAGACGTTTTTCCCAGGCAGCCAGCTTCAGGCAGGAAGGCTTACAGCTTCATCTCATCCTGCATGCATCGACACAACTAGAGATTTTACAATGCTAGAATTCGCAAGAGCAGGCGAAATATTCACAAACACTGATCTCTGGCCGACGGAGACTCGAACCTCGAACCTCGTGACAAGGTACGCAGTGCTTACCGACCATACACACTGGTCCAAACTGGCATCCAGCTGCTAGACGTTATTCCAGCAGCCAGCTTCAGGCAGGAAGGCTACAGCTTCATTCATCCTGCATGCATCGACACAACTAGAGATTTTACAATGCTAGAATTCGCAAGAGCAGGCGAAATATCACAAACACTGATCTCTGGCCGACGGAACTCGACCTCGAACCTCGTGACAAGGTACGCAGTGCTTACCGACCATACACACTGGTCCACCTGGCATCCAGCCGCAGACGTTATTCCAGCAGCCAGCTTCAGGCAGGAGGCTCAGCTTCATCTCATCCCTGCATGCATCGAACAACTAGAGATTTTACAATGCTAGGAATTGCAGAGCAGGCGAAATATTCAAACACTGATCTCTGGCCGACGGAGACTCGAACCTACGAACCTCGTGACTGGATGCCAAGGTATTGGACCAGTGTGGTATGGTCGGTAAAGCACTGCGTACCTTGTCACGAGGTTCGTAGGTTCGAGTCTCCGTCGGCCAGAGATCAGTGTTTGTGAATATTTCGCCTGCTCTTGCGAATTCCTAGCATTGTAAAATCTCTAGTTGTGTCGATGCATGCAGGGATGAGATGAAAAGCTGTAAGCCTTCCTGCCTGAAAGCTGGCTGCCTGGAATAACGTCTAGCGAAAGCTGGATGCCAAGGTATTGGACCAGTGTGGTATGGTCGGTAAAGCACTGCGTACCTTGTCACGAGGTTCGTAGGTTCGAGTCTCCGTCGGCCAGAGATCAGTGTTTGTGAATATTTCGCCTGCTCTTGCGAATTCCTAGCATTGTAAAATCTCTAGTTGTGTCGATGCATGCAGGGGATGAGATGAAAGCTGTAAGCCTTCCTGCCTGAAAGCTGGCTGCCTTGGAATAACGTCTAGCGAAAGCTGGATGCCAAGGTATTGGACCAGTGTGGTATGGTCGGTAAGCACTGCGTACCTTGTCACGAGGTTCGTAGGTTCGAGTCTCCGTCGGCCAGAGATCAGTGTTTGTGAATATTTCGCCTGCTCTTGCGAATTCCTAGCATTGTAAAAATCTCTAGTTGTGTCGATGCATGCAGGGGATGAGATGAAAAGCTGTAAGCCTTCCTGCCTGAAAGCTGGCTGCCTTGGAATAACGTCTAGCGAAAGCTGGATGCCAAGGTATTGGACCAGTGTGGTATGGTCGGTAAAACACTGCGTACCTTGTCACGAGGTTCGTAGGTTCGAGTCTCCGTCGGCCAGAGATCAGTGTTTGTGAATATTTCGCCTGCTCTTGCGAATTCCTAGCATATATATATATATATATATACTATATCTTTATTGAGGAAACGTTTCGCCACACAGTGGCTTCATCAGTCCAATACAAAGCATAAAGGTGTAAGGAGAGGAGGAGTTTGAGGTAATCAGTCCCTCGGCCTGGAGTCGATGTGTTCAGTCCATCAATCTAGTAGAAACTACAGCATAGGGCGTAGTAGTGGCTTATATACTGTAGGCAGGTGAGACGAAGTAGGAGGAGGCGGGGTCATAGTGGTATCATCCACTAGTCGAAGTAGGACTGATGAAGCCACTGTGTGGAGAAACGTTTCCTCAATAAAGATACCCAAGTGTTGCATATGTGTCTAATTTATAACTTGTTGGTTCTCTGAACCATTCATCTACATCTGACACAGCAATATCTTGGGATCTTGATACAAACGAATTCTTCAACACTTGTCCAACCTTTGGACGAAGACCTACTTCGACTAGTGGATGATACCACTATGACCCCGCCTCCTCCTGCTTCGGCTCACCTGCCTACAGTATGTAAGCCACTACTACGCCCTATGCTGTAGTTTCTACAAGATTGATGGACTGAACACATCGACTCCAGGCCGAGGGACTGATTACCTCAAACTCCTCCTCTCCTTACACCTTTCTGCTTTGTATTGGACTGATGAAGCCACTGTGTGGCGAAACGTTTCCTCAATAAAGATACCCAAGTGTTGCATATGTGTCTAATTTATAACTTATTGGTTCTCTGAACCATTCATCTACAGTCACAGAGTTGTCAGGAAGTGGAATAGCCTAGAAAGTGATGTAGTGGATGCAGGAACCATACATAGTTTTAAGACGAGGTTTGATAAAGCTCATGGAGCAGGGAGAGAGAGGACCTACTAGCGATATTGAAGAAGTGGGTCCATGAGCTATGACTCGACCCCTGCAACCACAAATAGGTGAATACACACACACACACACACACACACACACACACACACACACACACACACACACACACACACACACACACACACACACACACAGAATAAGGAGAGCGTAGAGCCAGAAATGAATATGCTCTGGTAAGAAGGGAGGCCCAACGACAATATGAAAATGACATAGCAGCGAAAGCCAAATCTGACCCAAAGCTGTTGTACAGCCACATCCGGAGGAGAACAACAGTCAAGGACCAGATGATCAAGCTAAGGAAGGAAAGAGGAGAGATCACAAGAAACGACCGCGAAGTATGTGAGGAACTCAACATGAGATTCAAAGACGTGTTCACAGAGGAGACAGAAGGGACTCCAGAAAGACGGAGAGGTGGGGTACACCACCAAGTGCTGGACACAATACATGCAACCGAGGAAGAAGTGAAGAGGCTGCTGAGTGAGCTAGATACCTCAAAGGCGATGGGGCTGGACAACATCTCTCCATGGGTCCTGAGAGAGGGAGCAGAGGCACTGTATGTACCCCTAACACCAATATTCAACACATCTATCGAAACAGGGAGACTACCTGAGGTATGGAAGACAGGAAATATAGGAGACAGAAATGAAGCACTAAACTACAGACCAGTGTCACTGATATGTATAGTATGCAAAGTCATGGAGAAGATTATCAGGAGAAGAGTGGTGGAGCACCTAGAAAGGAATGAGTTTATCAAAGACGGCCAGCACGGTTTCAGGGACGGGAAATCCTGTGTCACAAACCTACTGGAGTTCTATGACAGGGTGACAGCTGTAAGACAAGAGAGAGAGAGGGGTGGGTAGATTGCATTTTCTTGGACTGTAAGGGATCAGTGCAAAAGCTGGAGTACCATGCAGGGATAACATATATATATATATATATATATATATATATATATATATATATATATATATATATATATATATATATATATATATATATATATATATATATATATATATATATATATATATTATTTATTTATTTATTATTTATTATTATTGTACCCACGACCGAGTGGTATTGATCAATAACAACACTGCGACTAGCCAAGGAGTCGAATCCATGCTGCTTTGGCCCACCTCATGGTGAGCGAAAACACATGACGCTTTAGACCACTAGACCACACAATCCTTAAGAATGGCGTATCCAGCCAAGCTAGATGTTGTACCTGCCATCCTAGGACATACGGTGGTATGGACGCCTCTAAGCTAATTTCATTCTACTCCCTGTTTGGTGTACTAGCCCAACGAGGAGTATATTATATTATGTACCCACGAACGAGTGGTGTTGATCAATAACAACAAGCTATGGGGAAGTTGAGAATTGTTGAAGACATAGAATTGTGACGATTTTTGTGATTATAATGCGTAATTTCGTTATAACACTCACCGCATTGAGAGACAGCTTCATCCGACTCGTCTGGGCATTCTGCTAAACCCGAACAAGTTGCGTTCTTGGGAATACAGACTGATCCGTCCCAGCATCTGAACATCTCTGATTCACAGGTGAGAACTTCCTCCTCTCTGTCACTCTCCTCTTCCTCTTGTTGTCTTGCTGACTCCTCCTCCACTGAGGTCTCTACCGCTTCGTCCTCGAAACTGTGAGTGTTTGTATATCGTCCTTGCCTGTTCTCGCTTTCGATCACTCCTGAGATGACAGGAAGCAGCAAGTTGCTCCTGTAGGTTAGCGCAGGGATGATGCTGCTGCCTGTAAGAAAAATACAGAAAAGTAAAGTTTAATTAAAGCCTGATAACATTTTTAAGAGAAATTATCCACTGATTGAGTCGAGGAAAATACTGTGTACTTTGATACAGCGTGTGCAGGTTCGACTCCTGCTGTGGACTGAGTGTTTGTAAAAGTTCGCCTGTTTGCGAATTGTTAAAAGTAAATATTTTTTTATTATTTTATTAACACATCGGCCCTTTCTCTCCAAGGCAGAGTGACCCGAAAAAGTAGAAACACTTTCATCATTATTCACTCCATCACCATTGTAGTGGATGGGTGTTGTAGTTTAGGCGCGCCTAAACTACAACACCCCTTCTTCAGATCGTAGGTACTGTACTTCCCACCTCCGGCTTACCGGTTTCCCTAAATCAATTCACAAATGTTACTGTGCTCACACCCCAACAGCACATTAAGTCATAAACACCATTTGTCTCCACTCTTTCCTATCTAACACGCTCACGCACGCTTGCTGGAAATCCAAGCCCCTCGCGCACAAAACCTCCTTTATCCACTCCCTCCAACCTTTCTTAGGTTGATCCCTTCGCCACCTTTCTTCCACAACAGATATATGTTCTCGCCAAGTCATTCTATTTTGTTCCATCCTCTCCAAATGTCCTAACCAACTCAATATCCCCCTTTTCATCTATCGAGATAATACTTTTAGTAACCCCACACCTCCTAGTAATTTCCCAACTATGGATTCTCTGTATTACATTCACACAGCACATTGATCTCAGACACGACATCTCCACTGCCTCCAGCCTTCTCCTTGCCGCAACATTCACCACCCATGCTTCACACCCATATAAGAGCGTTGATATAACTATACTCACATACATTCTCCTCTTTGTTTCCATGGATAACGTTCTGTGACCCTACAGACTCCTCAGTGCACCATTCACCTTTTACTCCGCTTATCAATTCTATGATTCACCTCGTCTTTCATAGACCCATCTGCTAACAAGTCCATTCCCAAATATCTGAATACATTCACTTGTTCCATACTCCCTCTCTCCAATCTGATATCCAATCTTCCATTACATCATTTTTTCTTATCCTCATCACCTTACTCTTTCTTATGTTCAAATTTAATTTCCTTCTTTTACATGTCCTTCCAAACTCGGTCAACAACCTCTGCAACTTCCCTTCAGAATCTCCCAAAAGCACAGTGTCATCAGTAAGTCCGACTTTGTGTTAGATTCTCTGTTTTAATTCCACACTTCTTGCTAACACCCGAGCATTCACTTCTCTTACAACCCCATCTATAAATATATTGAACAACTTTAGTGACATTACACATCGCTGTATAAAGTCTTCTTTTACTGGTAAATAACCTCCCTCTCTCCTACAAACTCTAAACTGAGCCTCACTATCCACGTAAAACCTCTTCAGTAACTCATCTCTTATTCCATATTTATGCAACATCTGCCACTTTGCCCCATATCTACCCTATCATACGCCTTTCCCAAATCAATAAATGCAACAAAAACCTCTATACTCAAATACTTTTCACTTGGTCTACACACCAACAGACAGAGCCCCACTCCACAAGGGTGGCAGTAAAGCAACTGCAAAAAACTACAGACCGATAGCACTAACATCCCATATCATAAAAATCTTTGAGAGGGTTCTAAGAAGCAAGATCGCCAACCACCTAGATACCCATCAATTAAACAACCCAGGGCAACACGGGTTTAGAGCAGGTCGCTCCTGCCTGTCCCAGTTCCTGGACCACTATGACAGGGTCCTGGATGCTGTTGAAGATAAACAAAATACAGATGTAGTATACACAGACTTTGCAAAAGCTTTCGACAGGTGTGACCATGGTGTAATAGCACACAAAATGCGTGATAAAGGAATAACAGGAAAAGTTGGTAGATGGATCTATCACTTCCTGACAAATAGAACACAAAGATTAATAGTAAACAGAGTAAAGTCACAGGCAATCACGGTGAAAAGCTCTGTTCCACAAGGCACAGTACTGGCTCCCATTCTATTCCTGATCCTCATTTCTGACATAGAGATGTAAGCCATAGCTCCGTGTCTTCCTTTGCGGATTACACTCGGATTGCTATGGCAGTGACCTCCATTGAAGACACTGCAAAACTCCAAGCGGACATCAACCAAATCTTCAAATGGGCCACTCAAAACAATATGAAGTTCAACGAGGAGAAATTTCAACTACTCAGATATGGAAAACTTGAGGAAATATATGTATCAAGGTACACGACAAATTTTATCCATACAATAGAGCGAAAAAGAAATGTGAAGGACTTGGGAGTGATAATGTCATAGGATCTCGCTTTTAAAGACCACAACAATGTATCTACCTCATCGGCTAGGAAAATGATAGGATAGATAATGAGAACCTTCAAAACTAGGGACGCCAAGCCCATGATGACACTCTTCAAATCACTTGTTCTCTCTAGGCTGGAGTACTGCTGTACACTAACGGCCCCCTTCAAGGCTGGCGACATTGCAGACCTAGAGAGTGTACAAAGAACTTTCACAGCACATATAAGTACGATAAAGCACCTAAATTACTGAGAACGGTTGAATGTCCTTGATTGTATTCCCTGGAACGCAGGCGAAAGAGATACATGATAATATACACTTGGAAGGTCCTGGAGGAATTATTACCAAACCTGCACACGAAAATCACTCCCTATGAAAGCAAAAGACTCGGCAGAAGATGCAACATTCTCCCGATGAAAATCATTGGCGCCGCGAGTACACTGAGAAACAACACCATAAGTGTCCGGGGCCAAAGACTGTTCAAATGCCTCCCAGCATGCATTAGGAGGATTACCAATAAACCCCTGGCTGTCTTAAAGAAGGCACTGGACAGGCACATAAAGTCAGTTCCTGACCAACCGGGCTGTGGTTCGTACGTCAGTTTGCGTGCAGCCGGCAGTAACAGCCTGGTTGATCAGACCCTGATCCACCAGACCGAGCCGCGGTGGCGTTGACCCCCGAAACCCTCTCCAGGTAAACTCTAGCTAAATCCCTATCGTTTCTGAAGCCTTCTTCATCCGCGATCCATCTCTCCAACTTACTCTACTATACACTTTACCAGATATACACAACAGACTTATTCCCCTATAATTTTTGCACTCTCATTTGTCCCCTTTGCCTTTATACAAAGGAACTATGCACTTTCTCTGCCAATATTTAGGTACCTTACCTTCTTCCATACATTTATTAAACAAAAGCACCAACTACTCCAAAGCTATATTCCCACCTGCTTTTAACATTTCTGTCTTTATGCCACGAATCCCAGCTGCTTTACCCCCATTCATTCTACCCACTACTTCACACACCTCCCCCACACTCACAACTAGCTCTTCCTCAATCCTACAAGATGTTATACCTCCCTGCACAATGCACGAAATCCCAGCTTCACTATCTTCATCAACATTTAACTGTTCCTCAAAATAATCCCTCCCTCTTCCCAATACCTCTTACTCTCTATCTAATAACTCTCCACTCCTATTTGTAACTGTCAAATCCAATCGTTTCCGAGGCTTTCTCAACTTATTAATGTCACTCCAAAACTTTTTCTTATTCTTAAAAAAATTGATTGATTGCATCTCAACCACTCTCTCATTTGCTCTCCTTTTCCATTGCTTCACCACTCTCTTAACCTCTCTTTTTCTTTCCATATACTCCTCCCTCCTTGTATCACTTCTACTTTGTATAAACCTATCATATGCTAACTTTTTCTTACCTACTACTCTCTTTTCCTCATCATTCCACCTATCGCTCTTCTTCCCTCCCGCACCCACTTTCCTGTAACCACAAACTTCTGCTGAACATTAACACTTCATTCTTAAATCTACCCAATACCTCTTCAACCCCATTGCCTATACTCTCAATTGCCCATCTTTCTTCCAATAGTTTTTTATATCTTACCCTAACTGTCTCCTCCTTTAGTTTATAAATCTTCACCTCCATTCTCCTTGTTGTCAAATCTAACTTTTACTCTCACTGTAGCTACAGTATAAATAATCTGATATATCTGTGGCTCCTCTACACACATGCACTTGATGAAGTCTACCCATCAGTCGTTTATCTACCAATACATATTATGTATATTTTTTATACCTATTTATCATTTTTCTTAAAATATGTATTACCTATTACCAAACCCCTTTCTATGCAAAGTTCAATCAAAAGTCTCCCATTATCATTTACACCTGGCACCCTAAACGTACCTACCACACCCTCACTAACCGTTTCTCCTACCACAATTACACTCTCACTTGGTTCAAAAGTTCTTAAACCCTCGCTTAACATCTCCCAAAATCTCTCTCTCTCCCTCTCTCTCTCATTCTCTCTCTCTCTCTTCTTTTCTCTATTCTACTATCATCTTACTTTACATAAAACTTATTATATCATTTACATACTTATTTTTCTACATAATCCTTAATTCATACATTTATATTCTCTTCTCCTTCTCAATACTATCTCTAACATTACACTACTCTCTTCTCTACTCTCTCTCTCTCTCCTCTCTCTCTCTCTTCTCTCTCTCTCTCTCTCTCCTCTCTCTTCACACTCCTGTCTTCCCAGGCACATAAACACTTATTATAACTCACTTTTCACATCCGACCCTTATTTTTTTCTACATAATCCTTGAATTTCATACATTTATATTCCCTCTTCTCCTTCCAGAACTGATCCCTCAACATTACAGCTACCTCTTCCTTAGCTCTAGCTTTCTTAAATACTCCTGACTTAATCCCATTTATTTCTCCCCAGTTCCACTAGCACGTTGAGAGACAACACAGTAAGTGTCAGGGGCCCAAGACTGTTCAACTGCCTCCCAGCATATATAAGAGGGATTACCAATAGACCCCTGGCTGTCTTCAAGCAGGCACTGGACAGACACCTAAAGTCGGTGCCTGACCAGCCAGGCTGTGGTTCGTACGTTGGACTGCATGCGGCCAGCAGTAACAGCCTGGTTGATCAGGCTCTGATCCAACATGAGGCCTGGTCACAGACAGGGCCGCAGGGGCGTTGACCCCTGGAACTCTCTCCAGGTAAACTCCAGGTACCCCCTTCAGCTTTGTTTCACTTGGAGCCAGGATATCCAACTTCTTTTCATTCATAACACTGGCAATCATCTTTTTCTTATCATCTGCACTACATCCACGCACATTTGAACATCCCAGCTTTATAAAGATTTTCTTCTTATTTTTAGTAATTTATACAGGAGAAGGGGTTACTAGTCCAATGTTCCTGGTATTGTAGTCGCCGCTTAAGACATGTATGGCATACGGAGAAAATATTCTTTTCCACTTCCTAGTGGAGATGAAAAAAAATAAAAATAAACAAGAACTATTTAGAAAAATAGGAGAAAATTCAGATGGGTGTGTATATATATATACGTGTACATATGTATGTAGTGTGTCTAAGTGTAAGTACAAGTAGCAAGAGTTACCTGTTTTCTTGCGTGTTCATGATACAGCAAGAAAAAGACGCAAGCATTCCTATCACTGTATAAAATAATATATATATATATATATATATATATATATATATATATATATATATATATATATATATATATATATATATATATATTATTATTTTATTATTTTTTTTTTTTTTTTCAACAAGTCGGCCGTCTCCCACCGAGGCAGGGTGACCCAAAAAAAAAGAAAATCCCCAAAAAGAAAAACTTTCATCATCATTCAACACTTTCAGCACACTCATACATAATCACTGTCTTTGCAGAGGAGCTCAGATACTACAGCTGAGAAAAGTCCCTCCCAGCTGTCACTATCTCAGACCCCTCCTTTAAAGTGCAGGCATTGTACTTCCCATTTCCAGGACTCAAGTCCAACTAAATCAATTAACTGGTTTCCCTGAATCCCTTCACACAATGTTACCCTGCTCACACTCCAACAGATCGTCATGTCCCAAAACCATTCGTCTCCATTCACTCCTATCTAACACGCTCACACATGCTTGCTGGAAGTCCAAGCCCTCGCCCACAAAACCTCCTTTACCCCTTCCCTCCAACCTTTTCTAGGACGACCCTACCCCGCCTTCCTTCCCTACAGATTTATACGCTCTCCAAGTCATTCTACTTTGATCCATTCTCTCTAAATGACCAAACCACCTCAACAACCCCTCTTCAGCCCTCTGACAAATACTTTTAGTAACTCCACACCTTCTCCTAATTTCCACATTCCGAATTTTCTGCATAATATTTACACCACACATTGCCCTTAGACAGGACATCTCCACTGCCTCCAGCCTCCTCCTCGCTGCAGCATTTGCAACCCATGCTTCACACCCATATAAGAGTGTTGGTACCACTATACTTTCGTACATTCCCTTCTTTGCCTCCATGGATAACGTTTTTGTCTCCACAGATACCTCAATGCACCACTCACCTTTTTTCCTTCATCAATTCTATGGTTAACCTCATCCTTCATAAACCCATCTGCTGACACATCAACTCCCAAATATCTGAAAACATTTACTTCTTCCATAATCCCTCTCTCCAATGTGATATCCAATTTTTCTTTATTTAAATCGTTTGATACCCTCATCACCTTACTCTTATCTATGTTCACTTTTAACTTTCTACCTTTACACACTCTCCCAAACTCGTCCACTAACCTTGCAACTTTTCTTTAGAATCTCCCATAAGCACAGTATCATCAGCAAAAAGTAACTGTGTCAACTCCCATTTTGCATTTAATTCTCCATAATTTAATCCCACCTCTCCCCAACACCCTAGCATTTACTTCTTTTACAACCCCATCTATAAATATATTAAACAACCATGGTGACATTACACAACCCTGTCTAAGACCTACTTTTACCGGGAAGTAATCTCCTCTCTCCTACACACCCTAACCTGAGCCTCACTATCCTCATAAAAACTCTTTACAGCCTTCAGTAACTTACTACCTATTCCATACACTTGCAACATTTGCCACATTGCTCCCTCTATCCACTCTATCATATGCCTTTTCTAAATCCATAAATGCAATAAAAACTTCTACCTTTATCTAAATACTGTTCACATATATGCTTCACTGTAAACACTTGATCTACACATCCCCTACCCACTCTAAAGCCTCCTTGCTCATCTGCAATCCTACTCTCTGTCTTACCTCTAATTCTTTCAATAATAACCCTGCCATACACTTTACCTGGTATACTCAGTAAACTTATTCCCCTATAATTTTTACACTCTCTTTATCCCCTTCCCTTTATATAAAGGAACTATACATGCTCGCTGCCAATCCCTAGGTACCTTCCCCTCTTTCATACATTTATTAAACAAAAATACCAACCACTCCAGCACTATATCCCCCTGCTTTTAACATTTCTGTCATGATTCCGTCAATTCCAGCTGCTTTACCCCTTTCATTCTACGTAATGCCTCACGCACCTCCCCCACACTCACATCCTGCTCTTCTTCACTCCTAAACGATGTTGTACCTCCCTGGCCAGTACATGAAATTATCGCCTCCCTCTTTTCATCGACATTTAAAAGTTCCTCAAAATATTCCCGCCATCTACCCAATACCTCCAGCTCCCCATCTACTAACTCCCTACTCTGTTTTTAACTGACAAATCCATTCGTTCCCTAGGCTTTCTTACCTTGTTTATCTCACTCCAAAATTTTTTCTTGTTTTCAGCAAAATTTCTTGACAGATCCTCTCCCATTCTTTCATCCGCTCTTCTTTTGCACTCTCTCACCACTCTCTTCACCTTTCTTTTACTCTCCATATACTCTGCTCTTCTACTAACACTTCTGTTTTGTAAAACCTCTCATAAGCTACCTTTTTCTCTTTATCACACCCTTTACTTCTTCATTCCACCACTCACTCCTCTTTCCTCCTGCACCCACCCTCCTATAACCACAAACTTCTGCCCCACATTCTAATACTGCATTTTTAAAACTATCCCAACTCTCTTCAACCCCCACTACTCCTACTTGCACTAGCCCACCTTTCTGCCAATAGTTGCTTATATCTCACCCTAACTTCCTCCTCCCTTAGTTTATACACTTTTACTCTCTCTTACTTGCTGTTGCCATTTTCCTTTTGTCCCATCTACCTTTACTCTAACTGTAGCTACAACCAAATAATGATCTGATATATCCGTTGCCCCTCTATAAACATGTACATCCTGAAGCCTACTCATCAACCTTTTATCCACCAATACATAATCCAACAAACTACTTTCCTTACGTGCTATATCATACCTTGTATATTTATTTATCCTCTTTTTCATAAAATATGTATTACTTATTACCAAACCTCTTTCTACACATAGCTCAATTAATGGCTCCCCATTTACATTTACCCCTGGCACCCCAAATTTACCTACTACTCCATCCACAACATTTTTACCCACTTTAGCATTAAGATCCCCAACCACAATTACTCTCTCACTTGTCAAAAATCCCACACACTCACTCAACATTTCCCAAAATCTCTCTCTTCTACACTTCTCTCTTCTCCAGGTGCATAAACACTTACTATAACCCACTTTTCACATCCAACCTTTATTTTACTCCACATAATCCTTGAATTCATACATTTATATTCCTTCTTTACCTGCCATAACTGATTATTCAACATTATTGCCACTCCTTATTTAGCTCTAACTCTATTTGAAACCCCTGATCTAATCCCATTTATTATTATATTATATATTATTATTATTATTAATTATGCAACATTTTCGAAAAAAAAACAAAAATGGCAACACTTCCGGAAAATAAATGGAAAAGGTGGTATTTGAAATCGGGACCCCCGGCTTGAGCGGAGCCCCATTCAAAAAATTGAGGAGTAAAAATGCCAATCAAAATTTCGAGAGGGTACAGCCCCCTATTATATATATATATATATATATATATATATATATATATATATATATATATATATATATATATATACATACGTACAAGTTTACTTTTCTTCAGAGCGAAGAATTTTTAAGTGGGGCTCTACCCTCCGAAATTTTGATTGGCGTTTTTATCCCTCAATTTTTTTTAATGGGGGCCTCCGCTCCCCTAGGGGCCCTCGGGGGGTTGCCAGATTTTCCGGAATATTACCACCTTTTTTCCATTTATATTTCAGGAAGTGTTGCCATCTTTTTTTTTTATTTTGTTTTTTTTCGAAAATGTTGCATAATTTAATGCTTCTCCAGAGTTGCCAGATTTACCAATTTTTCCGGAAGTGTTGCCAACTTTACCAAGATTTTTCCATCCCTGCTCCATCTCCTTGGATCAAGTTTTACCATCGAGTAAACAAAATTTCCCCTCACTTCCATCCCTGTTCCATCTCCTTGGATCGAGTTTGAACCCCCATCTGTTTTCCTTTAAAATTTCGAATTTTTTGAGTTACCCTCGAATTCCCTGGATCAACTTTCACCTCGATTTTTCGAATTTTTTGGACTCCAACTCCTGATATGAGGTTACCCTAAGATCGAGCTCCAACTCCTGGGTCACGTTTTCCATGTAATGGGGCCTTCAGCTGCTGGGTCACACATTTTAGAATTACCTCTTAAATTTTTCGAACTTTACCAACATTTTTTTTTAAATTTTTCGGTGAGTTTCCATAAAATTGAGCTCCAAGTCCAGGGGCCAAGTTTTCCATATATTGGGGACTCCAACTCCTCCTTCACACATTTTAGTTTTATCCCTTGAAATTTCTCTCTCTGTGGTAAACACCTTTGTGTCATTACAGTAATGCAAGTAAGTGGTAAGCATAGTCACTCAAATGGTAAACACCTATATGTCATTACAGTCATTCGCAACACAGTTGGCTAAGTTCCCCTATGGCAGGGCTACTCAAGTGGGGGCCCGCGGTTTGAATCCAGAGCTTCTGAGTGTTCTAGATGGACCACGGGCTTCAGGAGAAAGTTTAGTTAAATAACAGCTGTTACCACGTTCAGGATCAGGTGGTACACAAGAGCGGGATTAATACATTATTCTATCTGAAGGGAATGCATACACTGAATGGAATACAGTATTCTAGCATGGATAAATAGCTAAATAGTGATATTTTCATCCATTCAATGGTAATTCATCTTGGTAATTATCACTTGTGCAATGAAGTTGACTTTTTTGGCATTTTGGAAAAAGAGTTTGGCCGTATATGGGCTGGGAAGTCTGGCCACCCTGGTGCAACTTGAATTTCGGGAAAGGTTGTGCAGTTGCGCTTGTGCAGTTACGATTTCGGGTTTTCTCATTTTCTTTTTAGCAAGTTTGATTTTAATTTTCTGTGCCCACCTCTTTTATGAATAAGAATGTTGGTGGGGTGTTATAGTATTGAATCTTGTGATAAAATTCTTCACGTCAATGTTTAATCAAATTGTTTAAAAAATTTCCTCATTCTGGTTGTTCCTAATTTATGTGGAGTGGATATAAAATATGTTTTATTTTAATAAATACAGATAAATTTCATTAATAAATACATTTCATAATTCAGAGGACAACTGCTTCACCAAGCTTGTGTTTATTAATACACGGATTTGCTGCTTTTCATGATTGCATGTAAAAAATGTATCCGAACCTTTGCATACATTGGTACTTGTCCAAGTGGACCTTTGCTCATAGTAGTTGAGTAGCCCTGGCCTACGGGGTAAGAGGTAATACAAGTGGTAAACACCTACTTGTCTCAAATGGTAATACAGTTGGTGAAGTTGCCTTACGGGGCAAGTGGGAATTAATACAAATGGTAATACCCATACTTTACCACCAAGAAGCGTGACGTCATGGGCAGCCAACAGGTTAGACCAGGTAAACCCAGGTGTGGGTGTGTGAGGTCACGGGTGACCACCAAATGGTATGACCTCAACCGGTAAACAACTCCGGGGGTTCAATTTTTACTCCAGATCGAACATACCACCAAATGTTATATTAACCAGGACAACATTTTCGGAGGAGGTAATACAAGTGGCATATTATTACAGGGTCAAGATCATTCAAGTGGTAATACAAAGTAAGAGGTAAGTATACATCAGTAGTAGGGAAAGTCCCTGTATGGTTTCTCAAAGGATGCCGCCTTTTCACACATAGGTGTGAAAATTTTCACACCTAGGTGCTAATGAACACCCTCCCGCCCCGATCCGCCCCGCCCACGCACCCACGCCCATCCCCCACATCACCCTAAAACATCCTTCCTATACTCATCCTCGTATTATCACCTAGGGATATTTTAACCCAACGGTCCCATCATGACGTTAGGAGTCCGAGTAACCATCACCACTCTTTAACACACCCTACACTCTGACTCCTAACGTCATGATGAATCCGTTGGGTTAAAATATCCCTAGGTGATAATACGAGGATGAGTATAGGCGAGTATAGGAAGGATGTTTTAGGGTGATGTGGGTGAGAAATGTAATATGTAGCATAGATGAGAAATGAAATGTGTAATCAGTTTTATGTACTGGTGAATATAACTTAAATTTTGGTGAGTAAGTTGTATTAATTTTTTTTTTTGGATGTCATATGTCTTAAGTGTTCGTGAATAGATTTAGTGTACATGCTGGTGATCGCGTAGTGATTTAGAATAATGGTTGGCATGGTATAAGTGTACATGACTGAGTGGTCTTGGTATAATGCTCATGCAATTTGCGTAAAAAAAATTATTTTCATATGTCATATGTTTAACATTATGTTTGTTTATTTTCATATGTCTTAAGTGATTTTATGTCAATTTGTGTTTTGTAATTTTTGGTAGATAGTGTACTTGTTAAGTTTTTTTAGTCAATATGTTTGTGTGAAAGTTTATAACTTCATTTTGTCTTTAAGTGTTTATGACAATTTTTTGGTGTAATGGTGATTAGTTGCCATATCTACGGTGTTTAGGCAGATTTTTTTTGTGTTCATATGACTTATGTGATTGTGACTATTATTTTTGTGTTTTAGGGTATATATGACTAGACTGTAAATAGAGGTTTTGTGATCAATTGTTAGATTTGTGATTATGTGTTAGATTTTTGAATATGACTTAGTTTTGGTTATGTCTCATGTCTTAGTTGGAGGTGTATGACTTAGATTTTGAATATGTCTTAGTTGGTGGTGACTGTATTAGTTTTGATAATGTGTTATGTCTTAGTTGGTGATGTCTTAGTTTTGGTAATGTTCCATGACTTAGTTGGAAGTGTGTTTCTTAGATGGAGGTGTATGTCTTAGATTTTGAATAGGTCTTAGTTTTGGTTATGTCTCATGTTTTAGTTGGAGGTGTATGTCTTAGTTGGAAGTGTATGTCTTAGTTGGAGGTGTATGTCTTAGATTTTGAATATGTCTTAGTTTTGGTTATGTCTCATGTCTTAGTTGGAGGTGTATGTCTTATGTCTTAGTTGGAAGTGTATGTCTTAGTTGTTGGTGTCTGTTAGTTTTTGGTAATGTCTCATATCATAAATTTGTTGTGAATATGTCATGTCTTAGTTGGGTGTGATCATGTTATGTCTTAGTTTTTGTGTTTATGCTGTAAATTGTGAGTAAACGTTTATTAAGAGTGTGTAGTTTGGTGGATGAGATGTAATTTCAGTTGATCAGATGTGTGATTGAGAATGTAATTTGGTGGATGAGTTAGAAATGATAAATGTTATTTGGGAGTAATCAATGGTATTTTGGAAGTATTCGATAGTGTTTTTGGAGTATTCAATGGTGATTTGGGAGTGTTTTTGGAGGTGTTCAAATGCTGTAAGAGAGTGTTTTGAGGGTATTCAAATGATGTATGAGAGTGTTTTGAAGGTTAGGTTCAAAGTTATTTGGAAGTATTCGAAGGTGACTTGGGGGTATTCAATGGTGCTTTGGTAGTGTTTTTGAAGGTGTTCAAATGATGTATGATAGTGTTTTGAAGGTTAAGTTAGGTTAGGTTAAATGTTATTTGGGTTATGTTAGGTGTTGTTAGGTTAAATGTTATTTGGTAGTATTCAATGGTGTTTTGGGGGTATTCAATGGTGATTTTGGGGGGTGTTTTTGAAGGTGGTCAAATGATGTAAGAGAGTGTTTTGAAGGTTAAGTTAGGTTAGGTTAAAATGTTATTTGGGTTAGGTTAGGTGATGTTAGGTTGGGTTAGATTATTTTAAATGTTATTTGGGTTAGGCTAGGTGTTGTTAGGTTAGGTTAGGTTAAATGTTATTTGGGAGTATTCGATGGTGTGATTTTGGGGTGTTTTTGAAGGTGTTCAAATGATGTATGAGAGTGTTTTGAAGGTTTGATTAGGTTAAATGTTATTTGGATTAGGTTAGGTGTTGTTAGGTTGGGTTGGGTTAGGTTTAGAGCTGGGTGTACATGATATGTTTTCAGATGATGGTGATCATGTTCTAAGTGTTTGTGTGTTAGGTTTATGTTTATGTATTTTTTGTTATATCTGAGTTGGAGTTGAGTGTGATCATAGAATTAGTGATCTTGGTTAGAGTGTTTTGAAGGAATGTATGTGTGTATAAAAAATGAGTGTAATAGTGGAGTTGAAATGAGCGTTCTTAGATATTGGTAAACGTGATATGGATTTGGTGTCCGTGATTTTTGTGTGAATGTTAATAAAATGAGTGATTTCTGTGATTTTAGTGGTTTTGAGCTGGGTGTGTGTTTTTGGGCGTATTCAATGGTGTTTGACAGTATTCAAATGCAGTTAATTAAATGTGTATGTGTGAGTGAGAATGTTATTTAGTGTTTTTTGAGGCAAGTGATCATAGTGGATTGAGATTAGTGTACTTAGATAATGGTTTGTCATCTTAAAAAGTTGGTTATAGTGTTTTGAGGGAAAGTTTGATGGTGTTTTGGGAATATTCAATGGTGATTTTGAGGGGTATTT
The DNA here is from genome assembly GCA_009830355.1 of Cherax destructor. NCBI lineage: Eukaryota > Metazoa > Arthropoda > Malacostraca > Decapoda > Parastacidae > Cherax > Cherax destructor. The sequence goes on along the minus strand of WNWK01002029.1, from coordinate 26,665 downwards.
TTTGAAGGTGTTCAAAATGATGTTTGAGAGTGTTTTGAAGGTTAAGTTAGGTTGGGTTATATGTTATTTGGGTTAGGTTAGGTGTTGTTAGGTTGGGTTAGGTTAGGATAGGTTAGTTAGGTTAGGTTAGGTTAGGATAGTTTTGGTTAGGTTAGGTTAGGTTGGGTTAGGTTAGGATAGGTTAGTTAGGTTAGGTTAAATGTTATTTGGGTTAGGTTAGGTTAAATATTATTTGGGTTAGATTAGGTGTTGTTAGGTTAGGTTCGGTTAAATGTTATTTGGGAGTAATCAATGGTGATTTGGTAGTATTCAATAGTATTTTGGGGGTATTCAAATGATGTATGAGAGTGTTTTGAAGGTTAGGTTATGTTAGTTTAGGTTAGGTTAGTTAGGTTAGGTTAAGAAAGATTAGGTTAGGTTAGGTGTTGTTAGGTTGGGTTAGGTTAGGATAGTTTAGGTTAGGTTAGGTGTTGTTAGGTTGAGTTAGGTTAGTTATGTTAGGTTAAATGTTATTTGGGTTAGGTTAGGTTAAATGTTATTTGGGAGTAATCGATGGTGTTTTGATAGTATTCAATGATGTTTTGAGAGTATTCAAATGATGTATGAGAGGTTTTGAATGTGTTCTGTAGTGAGATGTTGAGGGATGTTGGTGTGAGAATATTTCTTAACAGTTATTGAGAAAAGTATGTGAGTGTGTGATGGGGGTGATGGTGTTCAAACGATGATTTGGAAGTATTCAAAAAGTGTTTGATAGTGATTTTGAAGGTGTTCAGATGTTGTATGAGAGTGTTTTGAAGGTGATCAAATGCTGTATTAGAGTGTTTTGAAGGTGATCAAATGATGTATTAGAGTGTTTTGGTGGTGTTCAAAGTAATCTGGGATGTGTGTTCTGGAGTGAGTTGATAAGGGTTGTTGTTGTGAGAATATTTCTAAACAGTTACTGAGAAATGTGTGTGTGTGTGTGAGTGTGTTTGTGTGTGTGTGTGTGTGTGTGAGTGTGTGTGTGTGTGTGTGTGAGTGTGTGTGTGTGTGTGTGTGTGTATGTGTGTGTGTGTGTTGATGGGGGTGATGTGGATTATGAGTGTGATTAGGTATGTTGGTGGTAGTGAGGTCCCAGAGTGACCTCACGCCTCCTTGCTTGCTGCCGTCTGGAGATACAGGTGTTCTGGTCGGCGTCAGTAAGAAGTAGATGTCTAGACTTGAGTGTGGTGTAGAGAGTGGACGTTATAGAATGTTGTGGTTATTATAATATCTGAAAATTTGTCGTATTAACGAAATTAAGGTCTTAAATCGTGGTATGTAAAAACCTTGAGACATGTTGTGGATATTAAAACGTTTGAAAATTTGTTGTATTAGTCTTTTCTGATGAATTAGTAAAATCTTAATTCGTAATATATAAAAAACTATGACGAGCCTTTTATGATGAATTAGTAAAAATGATAAAATATTGTGACTAGAGTCTTTCTGATGAATTAGTAAAAAAATATTGTGACTTGAGAAAAAATTGATGGAAAGAGTGGAACTTTTTATCCTGTTTCCCGAAAACATGGAAAATGTATATGAAAATTTTATTGTATTGCCCGTATGGGGATTTTTTATTGTATTACCAGAAAGTTGTTGTTAACGAAAGAGTGGAAAATAAATGAAGAAAAAATAATGTATATTAGTGTTATCCTAGAGTTTACTTCATTTAACTTAGGGTGGATGTACACTTTATCACTTGACACGTATGTGATCACCAGTGACGTCATACCCCACCTGGGCTCGCTTGATTGAGCTTGTTGGTGACCCAGTGACGTCACTGGTGGGGTGTGACCTCACACCTCTCTTGTACTCCTGTAGGGAAATCCTACTAGCCCATGCGAGGCAGGTCTAAGTCAATGCCCCAACCTAGTCAAGTATGGTCACATTCCATAAAGGATCTTCATCGACTATGTCCACCTTGTCTACCATGGATTAAATCTCGATCCAAGGAAATCCCTCTAAAATTCGTAAAATTTGGTAAAATTCAAAAAATAAATGAAAATCTTGCAACCCTGTAAATCTTGATCAGACGAAATTTTGTATTATTCATGAAAATCGAGAAGATGGAGGATGACTCAAAATCTTCCCATATATCGAAAAAGGGTAAATCTGGCAACTCTGTAAAACTTGATCCAAGGAGATGGAGAGGTAAAGAGAAAATTCGAAATTTTGGAAAAAAGTAGATAAAACTCAAAAATGTTTACCCCTCATAGGGAGGGTTGACCTTCAATCTTTTGTATATATTACTGATATCGGAAAAAAATTATATTCCAGAAAAATGAAAAAAATCGAAAAAAATGAAAATTCGAAAAAAATTAAAATTAAAAAAAAAAATGGAAATCCGAAAAAATAGAAAATTTGAAAAAAAATTGAAAAAAATAGGGGGGGGCGTTGGCGGGGCGGGGGAGAGGGGCGTGGGGGGGTGCGTTGTTGGGGCGTGGGCGGGGCGGGAGGATCATTAGCACCTAGGTGTGAAAATTTTCACACCTAGGTGTGAAAAGGCGGCATCCTTTGAGAAACCATACAGGGACTTTCCCTACTACTTACATCTGGTAAACACCTACGAATCATTGAACAAATTAATTTTTTCAATGTTTTATTTGTTACACATTTCAATACATTTTCTCTAGTACACATAATTTTTTCCTCTTCGGTAATACAACAAAAAAGACACAATTTTCTGTAGAATACACAGTTTTACAACACATAAATTTGACATACATCATAGGGGGAACATTCACACCCCACGCTCTCCCCGGGATCTCCCCTACACCGGGGGAACATTCACACCCCACGCTCTCCCCGGGATCTCCCCTACACCGGGGGAACATTCACATCCCACGCTCTTCCCGGGATGTCCCCTACACCGGGGAAACATTCACATCCCCCGCTCTCCCCGAGATCTCCACTACACCAGGGGAACATTCACACCCCACGCTCTTCCCGGGATCTCCCCTACACCGGGGGAACATTCACACCCCACGCTCTCTCCGAGATCTCCCCTACACCGGGGGAACATTCACACCTTACGCTCTTCCCGGGATCTCCCCTACACCGGGGAAACATTCACATCCCACGCTCTCCCGAGATCTTCCCTACACCGGGAACATTCACACCCCACGCTCTCCCCGGGATCTCCCCTACACCGGGGAAACATTCACATCCCACGCTCTCCCCGAGATCTCCCCTACACCGGGGGAACATTCACACCCCACGCTCTTCCCGGGATCTCCCCTACACCAGGGAAACATTCACACCCCACGCTCTTCCCGGGATCTCCCCAACACCTCACCCCAATTACCCTGCACCTCACTTTCACTTGACTGACATACACTACCGTCAACGATATTTAACACCGGGGGAACATTCACACCCCACGCTCTTCCCGGGATCTCCCCTACACCGGGGGAACATTCACACCCCACGCTCTCTCCGAGATCTCCCCTACACCGGGGAAACATTCACACCTTACGCTGTTCCCGGGATCTCCCCTACACCGGGGAAACATTCACACCTTACGCTGTTCCCGGGATCTCCCCTACACCGGGGAAACATTCACACCCCACGCTCTCCCCGAGATCTCCCCTACACCGGGGAAACATTCACACCCCACGCTCTCCCCGGGATCTCCCCAACACCTCACCCCAATTACCCTGCACCTCACTTTCACTTGACTGACATACACTACCGTCAACGATACTTAACCCAGGATAACCCAAAATGTTCCTCACTTTTTTTTAAGTCTACATACACTTACCATTTTGTTCACTTATAACCTTCACACACACTATCCACTCTCATTGTTTCACTCATAACCCACAACAAGATAATTTTTCATTCTCAACTTTTCAGTTATTATACCCACAAGTCACAACATATAACGCACTTATCACAACCCCTCACTAAGCTCCATCACTTTACAAGTCTCAATTATCATTTGTCTCATCCATCACACTATCCACCCTCATTTTCACTTGTCTCATCCATCACACTATCCACCCTCATTTTCACTTGTCTCAACCATCACACTATCCACCCTCATTTCACTTGTCTCATCCATCACACTATCCACCCTCATTTCACTTGTCTCATCCATCACACTATCCACCCTCATTTTCACTTGTCTCATCCATCACACTATCCACCCTCATTTTCACTTGTCTCAACCATCACACTATCCACCCTCATTTTCACTTGTCTCATCCATCACACTATCCACCCTCATTTTCACTTGTCTCATCCATCACACTATCCACCCTCATTTTCACTTGTCTCAACCATCACACTATCCACCCTCATTTTCACTTGTCTCAACCATCACACTATCCACCCTCATTTTCACTTGTCTCAACCATCACACTATCCACCCTCATTTTCACTTGTCTCAACCATCACACTATCCACCCTCATTTTCACTTGTCTCAACCATCACACTATCCACTCTAATTTTCACTTGTCTCAACCATCACACTATCCACCTCATTTCACTTGTCTCAACCATCACACTATCCACTCTCATTTCACTTGTCTTAACCATCACACTATCCAATCTAATTTTCACTTGTCTCAACCATCACACTATCCACTCTCATTTTCACTTGTCTTAACCATCACACTATCCAATCTCATTTTCACTTGTCTCAACCATCACACTATCCACCCTCATTTTCACTTGTCTCAACCATCACACTATCCACTCTCATTTTCACTTGTCTTAACCATCACACTATCCAATCTAATTTTCACTTGTCTCATCCATCACACTATCCACCCTCATTTTCACTTGTCTCATCCATCACACTCTCCAATCTCATTTTCACTAGTCTCAACCATCACACTATCCACCTCATTTTCACTTGTCTCATCCATCACACTATCACCCTATTTTCACTTGTCTCATCATCACACTATCCACTCTCATTTTCACTTGTCTCATCCATCACACTATCCACCTCATTTTCACTTGTCTAACATCACACTATCCACCTCATTTCACTTGTCTCAACCATCACACTATCCACTCTCATTTCACTTGTCTCACCATCACATATCCACCCTATTTTCACTTGTCTCAATCATCACACTATCCACTCTTATTTTCACTTGTCTCAACCATCACACTATCCACTCCTCATTTTCACTTGTCTCAACCATCACAATATCCACCCTCATTTTCACTTGTCTCAACCATCACACTATCCACTCTTATTTTCACTTGTCTCAACCATCACACTATCCACCCTAATTTTCACTTGTCTCATCCATCACACTATCCACCCTCATTTTCACTTGTCTCAATTATCACACTATCCACCCTCATTTTCACTTGTCTCATCCATCACACTATCCACCCTCATTTTCACTTGTCTCAACCATCACACTATCCACTCTCATTATTACTTGTCTCAACCATCACACTATCCACTCTCATTTTCACCTGTCTTAACCATCACACTATCCACCCTCATTTTCACTTGTCTCATCCATCACACTATCCACTCTCATTTTCACTTGTTTCAACCATCACACTATCCACTCTCATTTTCACTTGTCTCAACCATCACCCTATCCACCCTCATTTTCACTTGTCTCACCCATCACACTATCCACCCTCATTTTCATTTGTCTCATCCATCACACTATCTACCCTCATTTTCACTTGTCTCATTCATCACACTATCCACCCTCCTTTTCACTTGTCTCATCCATCACACTATCCACCCTCATTTTCACTTGTCTCATCCATCACACTATCCACCCTCATTTTCACTTGTCTCAACCATCACACTATCCACCCTCATTTTCACTTGTCTTAACCATCACACTATCCACTCTCATTTTCACTTGTCTCAACCATCACACTATCCACCCTCAATTTTACTTGTCTCAACCATCACACTATCCACCCTCATTTTCACTTGTCTTAACCATCACACTATCCACTCACATTTTCACTTGTCTCATCCATCACACTATCCACCCTCATTTTCACTTGTCTCAACCATCACACTATCCACCCTCATTTTCACTTGTCTCATCTATCACACTATCCACCCTCATTTTCACTTGTCTCAACTATCACACTATCCACTCTCATTTTCACTTGTCTCAACCATCACACTATCCACTCTCATTTTCACTTGTCTTAACCATCACACTATCCACCCTCATTTTCACTTGTCTCATCCATCACACTATCCACCCTCATTTACACTTGTCTCAACCATCACACTATCCACTCTCTTTTTCACTTGTCTCAACCATCACACTATCCACTCTCATTTTCACTTGTCTTAACATCACACTATCCACTCTAATTTTCACTTGTCTCATCCATCACACTATCCACCCTCATTTTCACTTGTATCAACCATCACACTATCCACCCTCATTTTCACTTGTCTCATCCATCACACTATCCACCCTCATTTTCACTTGTCTCAACCATCACACTATCCACTCTCATTTTCACTTGTCTCAACCATCACACTATCCACTTTCATTTTCACTTGTCTCAACCATCACACTATCCACTCTCATTTTCACTTGTCTCACCCATCACACTATCCACCCTCATTTTCACTTGTCTCATCCATCACACTATCCACCCTCATTTTCACTTGTCTCATCCATCACACTATCCACCCTCATTTTCACTTGTCTCATCCATCACACTATCCACCCTCATTTTCACTTGTCTCATCCATCACACTATCCACCCTCATTTTCACTTGTCTCATCCATCACACTATCCATTCTCATTTTCACTTGTCTCATCCATCACACTATCCACCCTCATTTTCACTTGTCTCAACCATCACACTATCCACTCTCATTTTCACTTGTCTCAACCATCACCCTATCCAACCTCATTTTCACTTGTCTCATCCATCACACTATCCACCCTCATTTTCACTTGTCTCAACCATCACACTATCCACCCTCATTTTCACTTGTCTCAACCATCACACTATCCACCCTTAATTTTCACCTGTCTCCATATTACAACACATTCACATTTTTCACTCATGCCCAACAACCCACATCACTTCTCAACTCACATCACAGAGATTTCAATACTCTCTCAGATACAATTCTATAGGATTATAACACATTTACCACCACTCTCTACACCAACTCTCCTCAACTCTAGTCGTCTGCAGCTCAAATGAGTTTCATTAAACCTTTTATATGCCTGGTGAGGGTTGCCTGTGTTCGAGATACATTCCTGAGCTCAGATAAGATCACAGGTCATCCCAAGGATTGACCCGTATCGACCACACCACCATCACTATTCAACCAATATCACTACCACTTTTATATTTTCTTCAAATTATTCACACTCTACCTTTATTTTCATTAAAATTCATATAAAACCCCCATTATTTCACTAAAATTTCAATAAACTCTTCTCCGTACTCCTTCTCCTTGAATCCACATAGAGAGAGAAAGAGGAGCAAGTATTTTACCTGTTATTTCCCTCGGGAGGCTTGCCCAACACCTCTAGTGAGTGAATTTGAGGTACATTCTCGACTCACGTAATGACCATAGCTCCTCCCCTGGGGGGGGGGGTGAACTTGAGGGCACGATCTGACCAAAAATCAAAACACTGACTGATAATTTACTCTGGAGACAAACATATCCAAGACTCCTTTCGCTATGGAAAAATTATTAATTTAATCGAAAGATCTTAAAATCATCACTCTCTGCCAATTTTTCTGCTGATATATCTTGAAACTCAATACCTTACCTGCAGAAACTGTCAATTTTCTCTATTGGATGCCCTTAATGGGTTTTCTGATGATCATTAATCTCTGATAATTATCTCAGTTATGTCACGAAAAATCATTACCCGACAAACTCACTCATTTTTTCTGTACGGAAAACTCTTAATGGGTACCGGGTTTCACTCTCTGTAGAGCATCTCCCACACAACTCCCCACATCCACCTCCCACCCCCTTTATCTCATCTCCCCACACCCATCCCCTGCTCCATCTCCTCACAACACAAAATCATGTTAACCAATTCCATATCATGATTACCAAATCGAAAGATCACTATTGCTATGACCACTAAAACTAAGACCTAACACAACCCAACCAACAACTATGACAAGATCACTACAGTTAAGAATACTATGATCACTATCACTAAGAACCCTGAACACACTCATCTTTAAACACACTTCGTTTTAAGAATACATACACTTTTCATTTTTGTTGGCTTATAACTTTCACACACCATCAACACATTTGTTTCACTCTAAATTACAACTCTGGGATCCAACTTTTACTCCATATCACCAAGCAGTGTGATCTCAAATGGTAAACACATTTAAGAGTTATTAAGAATGGTATATTAACCAAGGATAACTCAATTTTTTTTCTGCTAATGACTTATATTTTTGTCTGAAGAATAAATTATCGGCAAGTGTTTTGGTTGTTGGTCAGATCGCGCCCTCATGTTCACCCACCGGGGTGAGCTATCATCACTGTGTCGAGAATGTACCTCAAATTCACTCCCTAGTGGTGTTGGACAAGCCTCCCGAGGAAAATAACAGGTAAAAAACGAAAGTAACGTGGCAATAATAAAAATTCGGCCATATTCCGCTATGTTATAAGTAATTTTACATACATAATTATATTGTCAGTGATATAGAAGTCACCGGCAATTATGGAGTAACCTCCCTTCCGCGGATCCATTTAAAGGGACGAGAAAGCGAGAACATTTAAAGGGGAGAATTCTAAAAGTTGTACAAAGCAAAATGGGACTCATTTAAAGAGAGAGGCATCAGTAATTACAAGGAAGACGGCCACAGTTATTCATCCCACATGATTCTGAGGCAAACTCTGGGTCATCCTTCAGAATCTGCAGGAAAAATAGGCCCTAATTCCTCGGTGTGGCCCTACATTTAAGACAGTCCAATGCATTCGTATAAGAGCCCAATTTTTGACTGTGTACTATTTCCTCAACTAAAAACACATCTAATTTGAACAACCTGTCACTGATATTGTATAATGAATGCTTATCATGCTTAATAATTGTCGATTCTATAATATTCCTTTCAAGCCAAGAGGAACAAGGGAAGCTGATTCTTGCTTACTGCCAGTTTGCCGGGTTATTACAAGCTCTAATCTGTTTGAAAATCGCGTTCGCCTCCTTTGCTATACGTATCGAATAATGATGTTGTGAAATTCTCACTTCTAATGATTTTCCCGTGTGTCCAAATAGGAGAGACTGCAACCATTGCAACCAACTCTGTAGACACCACCAGCACACTGTTGGGTTCAATTCTTTATCAAAATGCTTCTAACAGTCCATAAATTTTTAAATACTACTTGTATATTAAATCTTCTAAGAACATTCGGCAGGATTGATAAATTCTCGTTATATGGGAGGACCAGCACATTCTTGGTCTGAGGTGTTATCCTTGGATCTGTTATATAATAAGTTTTCTTAGCTGCCAGCAAGGCAGATTCCACAAACTCCTTAGGATATCGCTGTTTCATGCCAACGTCAAATATTTTCCTAATTTCTTCATCTAGGGACTCCGGACTGCACACTCTATAGACTCTCAGAAACTCTCGTCCCATGGTTGGAATAGTAGTGAATGTTTGAGCACACATTGGTGGCCTTCCTATATACTGCAAACTTAAACTTTCTATCAACTCGGTGTATCAGTACATCCAAGAATGGAAGTTTACAGTCCACCTTTTTCTCCATGGTGAATTTAATAGACGGGACTAGAGTGTTAAGTCTTGGTAAAAATGTATCAAGGGCCATATCATTTGGCCAAGGACACAAGATGTCATCCACATATCTGAACCATTTAGCTCTACATGGCAGGATGTTTTTCAACAGTCTAGCCTCGAAAAAATCCATATACAGTTTGCTCAATAAAGGGGACAACGGATTACCCTAAGTCATTCCCAGTTTTTGTGCATAGTGTTTCCCCTCAAACTCAAACTTGCAATCAACTACACACAGCTTAAACAGTTCAATAATGGTATTTTGATCAAAAAGCAAAGAAAACTCATTTAATTCTTCTTCCAAATAAGATAGCAAGTCGGGGGACAGACTCTCGTGAACAACGCAGTGATATCAAAACTTACTAATGAACAATCATTCGACATGTTGATATTTTGCAATTTGTCGATGAGATCAACATTGTTTTTTAAGTGGGCTTCAGAAATGTTGCCAAGCAAAGGAGTTAATATTTTTGCCACACGAAAAGCCTAGAGCTATCATTCTACTCCCTCCGTATATATATCGTGCCGATTAGGTAAAACTTGCGAATTTGGCTTAAATAGCAACGCTCTTCTTGCCATATAAGACAAGCGAAATTTTGTGTATGCAATAATTTCGCCAAAATCATTCTGAACCTAACGAAAAAAATATATTTCATTGTGTTTGTTAATTATTAAATTAATGTTAACGTATCTAAAATATATTTAGTTAGGTTAGGCTAAATTAAATTGCGCTTGTTGTATTAAGGTTAGGTAGGTTTTCAAAGTTTCTCTTGGTACAAAATTATAAATTCTTGCATTAACATAAATGAAAAAAATATATCTTTAAACGTATAAGAAAATTTTAGAAAGGACTTAATTTTAGATGAGTTCTTGCTAATTGACCAGTTTTACCTAATCGACACGACATATATATATATATATATATTATATATATAATATATATATATATATATATATATATTCGTGCCGATTAGGTAAAACTTGCGAATATTGGCTTAAATAGCAACGCTCACCTTGCCATATAAGACAAGTGAAAATTTGTGTATGCAATAATTTCGCCAAAATCATTCTGAACATAACGAAAAAATATATTTCATTGTGTTTGTTTATTATTAAATTAATGTTAACGTATCTAAAATATATTTAGTTGGGTTAGGCTAAAATTAAATTGCGCTTGTTGTAATAAGGTTAGGTAGGTTTTCAAAGTTCTCTTGGTACAAAATTATAAATTCTTACATTAACATAAATGAAAAAATATATCTTTAAACGTATAAGAGAAAATTTTAGAAAGGACATTGATGAGTTCTGTAATTAAGTTTATAATCGAGACATATTTATATATATATATATATTATATATAATATATATATATATATATAATATATATATATATATATATATATATATATATATATATATATATATATATGTTGCTGCATTAGGTAAAACTTCGATTTTGGCTTAAATAGCAACGCTCACCTTGCCATATAAGACAAGTGAAAATTTGTGTATGCAATAATTTCGCCAAAATCATTCTGAACATAACGAAAAAAATATATTTCATTGTGTTTGTTTATTATTAAATTATTGTTAACGTATCTAAAATATATTTAGTTGGGTTAGGCTAAATTAAATTGCGCTTGTTGTAATAAGGTTAGGTAGGTTTTCAAAGTTTCTCTTGGTACAAAATTATAAATTCTTACATTAACATAAATGAAAAAATATATCTTTAAACGTATAGAGAAAATTTTAGAAAGGACTTAATTTTGAATGAGTTCTTGCTAATTGACCAGTTTTACCTAATCGGCACGACATATATATATATATATATATATATATATATATATATATATATATATATATATATATATATAGTGATATATATATGCTATACGCTACTCATATAGAAATGATTTTGTATGCAATATTGTCGTGCCGAAAAAATAGGTAACGTACATATTTGCGATTTTGGCTTTAAATTTGCAAGTTTCCTTGGCAAAATATAAAACAAATGAAAAATCTTGGTAAGGCAATAATATTCTCTAAGACCATTTCTTCCGAAACATATTAATAAAAAAAATATATATATATATATATATATATATATATATATAATACACGGGCATTATCTGAAGACAAGAAATATTTATTTACAAAAGATAGTAGAAGACAAGGTAATCAGTCCCTCTGCCTGCTCCGTCTTCTACCATCTTCTGTATACATTTCTACAAAGTAAAGATACCCAAATATTGCACATGTGTCTAATTCATCATCTTGACTGTATTGTATACCATTGATATACAAGAAAAGTGTTTGCTGACGCTAGTCTTAGTGATATGATGACCCATCACTGCAGTTTTTGGTCGTCTGACCGAGGCCTTCCACTGGCTTAAAAAAGTTATTTGAGTATGAGAGAGAAGAGATGACCTGGAATACCGGTTCTAAGAGTTGCAGTGGCTTTGCTGAAGTAACAGGCTTCATATCTGGCTTTGTAGAAACGGCTGGTTACACACCTGGCTTAGTAAACATGTAATCATCATGTCTGGTTTCTGTTCCATTTGTTTTTGTAACTGGGACCATCAATTTAACATATTTATTAAAGAGAATTATTAACTTCCAAGAATAACTCAGTAAAGTCAAACACTGTGACTTATTTCTGATTACCAGGGATATTCTCCACTTAGTTCACAGAAACCAATTTGATTAATGAAACCGGAACATTAAAACTAACACAACCTAAAAGGAAGCGAAAGCTTTCCTTGAGGAAAACACGTCAGCACTAAAAAACGTCAGCACTAAAACACGTCAGCACTAAAACACGTCAGCACTAAAACACGTCAGCACTAAAACACGTCAGCACTAAAAGCTGACCAGAAATTTCATTCGATGCATCAGCCTATGAAGATTGATGCCGTTCTGAATAATGTTATTTTACTCAGATCAAAGTGCTAAAGCTGAAGGAGTGGTCATATGTCGCCTGAGGAATGGGATGTATTCAGATTCGGAACAAGCAAGAGTAGGATAAGTCAAATTCCTTGGATCAAGAGCTCCTTACCAGGGATCTCCCATTAAAAAGCAGTTACGTAATACAAAATATTAAAATACTATTTCGAGATTAAAAGTTGCAAAATAGCACCTACACATTCCATTAACAATACTGATCTTCTAAGTAAGATACACCAGTGCTGAAATTTTGAAGCCAATCAGAAGAGGCTTTCTAAAATTATCTCATGGAATCAAATTACTGGTATTTTCTATATGAATTTGAGGATAGGACGCCTGTACTTGTCAACTGTTTCAAGAGTCTCTTCGCTCAGTACTGATTTACCGGGGTTGAAAATTTGAAGATGTTATGCCCCTCGTTGGCAGACCTACTCGGTCAAGTATTATGTATGTGTTTTACTGGCTTTATCACTTAATATTATATTAGATCTGTCTCCATTAGTAGCTAAAATAGAGATATTGTACTTTATAATATTATCTGGCCTTAATTTATTTAGCTGTGTGAATAGATGGGATGTTTCGGTGATCTAAACTAACGGTACAGCTGTTTAGTAACCGGCTGACGTACAGTCACCATTCCAACTCAATCCGAAGTGACTTCTGTCTGGGTCATCTGATATAGTACAGTTCACCCTCACCTTCCGTGAGAGGAGCACCTCAGTTCCTGGATTTAGCCTTCTGGCCCCTCATGTGGGTCCCTAGTGACCCTCCAGCATCTTGAACGGTATCAGACAGAAGCCTCTCGGACAAAGTGTGTTGTTATATTGGAGACAAGGGTGTTTGTCTCTAGCTCTGCTAGGAGCGAGTTTAAGTGTGTTGCTGTATTAGGATATTGCGCCCCCAGAATTGGGCCTCAATGTATATAGTGTATATTTCCATTTTCTATAATTTTATATTGCTGATATTCTCGATAATAGCTAAATCGTTAATATCTTGCTTTATATTATTATTAGACTATTATTTGACTTATTTGACTTAGCTATATTTATTAGGTAGGATGTAATATTTTATGTTGTGCTCGAGTGTCGTAACTGCCTTGGAGTTGGCAAACTACTGTTATACTGCCAGCGTCTAGTTGCTGGGAGGAGTCAGTCGCTGAACACACCTGAGCTGGGTGGTTGTTCCTCTTCCCTCTCTCTCTCTGGCCTTTGACCCTCGTCGAGTCAACACCTCACATCTATGTCTACTTGTTTTCTCGACATTAGACTCTGTTGGGTAGAGTATGCATTCGATGGTGAGACGAATCATACGTCTCAGAACTCTGTGTAACTCTGTTCACAGAGAATAGACTAGACAGTGATTTTCGACGTTGTTCTGGGTTGTGTGTCACATTGACACTGATACAACTCAGGTCTCAAGCTATAGCTCTGGACCTACTTCGATAAGGCATCTGTGCACCGCCACAGTTTGGGATTGTTTATGCTGAACCTAGCTTCAGTAGAAAGGGAGTTTTGTGACTGTTTTGGAGGATCTACTGATGGTTCCCAGTTAGGGTCGATTTTCTATCTCCTTGTTCCTGACGCTGTGTTGCTGTTGCCTGTTATAGTGCTGTTCTGCGAATTGGTCATTTTACTGGACAATCAAGCTGTTCTGGTTGTCTGTTTGTTAGAGCAGCTAGCTTAAGAGAAGTTCAGTCGTACACTGGTTGAGTCGAGTCTTAGAGTTACCGGGAGCACACTCATACACACATTTATTCTTATTTGTATATATTATTGTAATTACTGACATTGTACCTGATAGTACTTCTGAGTCATTTATATATATGTGCCCTCAGCACAGACTTATTGTATATGAGAGCAGTGTAGGAAGGAGCTATCTTCCTAATTAACCTCCTAATTGATATCTTAATTAATATCTTTATATTTGATTTACTTTGCTACCCTAGATTTTCTCACTTTGTTAATAAACCTTTTAAATATCTGTTTGGTTAGTACCCTATCAGTTGCAATCCTCTTAAGCTATATAATATGTCGGATAACTGAACCAGGATACTGACTTTGTTGCAAAAGCCCAGTAACAGGCTGGATGCTAGAAGGGCTATCCTTTCTAGTGTTCACTGGAGATGTCTATTACTAATAGATATCGTGTCATTTTGTAACATAGGAACACTGGTGTTTGTCTCTAGCTCTGTCAGGAGCGAGTTCAAGCGGCATTAGCTCAAAGAGGACGGCAAGAAAGTGAAGGGAGACTCTCACCTGAAAACTCCTTTAAGTGTAGAACATTCCTAATCCCACTTAGTTTGTTATGAAAGTTGTTACGAATCGTGGGAGAGTAGTGATAGGCTACGGCGTACGAGTGAATTATTATTGAAGTGTTATGTCTTCTGACTCATTGGGATTGAGTCAAGCAAAGTGTTATATTATGTGAAGTGAATGTCTTACGATACTAGAGCCATTCAGTATTATATTCAAGACAGAATATTGTGTACTGTCTTATTAAGTGAACTCAGTGTAAATTTCTAATAAGTACTCTGCTTTACGGTGCAACCTTTTTAAAGAATTAATATAAAACCCTTCTATGGTTTATTAAGAAACTTAATAAAAACCGGTAAGAAGCATTGTAATGATTTCTAATTGAACTCTTTATGATTTCCTTTAGAACAGGTCATTCAGTTCTGTTCCTTTGTTGCTAGCAAGGGCGAAACACGCTTGAGACTTGCCCTGGGCGCAACAGAAGCCAATCAGATATTGTTTTTTGAAGTTATGAACCAAGATCCTTGCTGGAAGTTAATGGACGACAGGAAGACTGGAATTAACAACCTGTAGGTTTGTTATAAACATGTTCAGTAGTTTGTGCTTAATCTGACTCGTGTAGGACATTTCACTTAGCTCTGGAACTAGCCTTGTTGCAAACTTTTGCACTTTCTCTAATTTCTTGACATGCTTGACCAGGTGTGGGTTCCAAACTGGTGCTGCATACACCAGTATGGGCCTGACGTACACGGTGTACAGAGTCTTGAACGATTCCTTACTGAGGAATTGGAACGCTATTCTCGGGTTTGCCAGGCGCCCACATGCTGCAGCGGTTATCTGGTTGATGTGTGATTCCGGAGACGTGCTTGGTATTAAACTCACCCTAAGATCTTTCTCCTTGAGTGAGGTTTGCATTCGTTGGCCACCTAGCCTATACTCTGTTTGCGGTCTTCTTTGCACTTCCCCGATCTTCATGACTTTGCATTTGGTGGGGTTAAATTCAAGGAGCCAGTTGCTGGACCACGCGTTCAGCCTGTCCAGGTCTCTTTGTAGTGCTGCCTGATCCTCATCTGATTTAATTCTCCTCATTAACTTCACATCGTCTGCGAACAAAGACACTTTTGAGTCTATCCGTTCCAACATGTCATTCACATATACCAAAAATAGCACTGGTTCTAGGACTGACCCCTGTGGGACCCGCTCGTCATAGGCGCCTACTGTGATACGTCATCCCGTATTATGACTCGTTGCTGCCTCCCTGTCAGGTATTCTCTGATCCATTGCAGTACCCTTGTTGTTATATGTGCCTGATCCTCTAGCTACTGCTCTAATCTCTTGTGAGGAACTGTGTCGAAGGCCTACTGGCAGTCCATGAAAAGGCAATCAACCCACCCCTCTCTCACGTGTCTTACTTTTGTTACCTTGTCATAAAACTCAAGTAGGTTTGTGACACAGGATTTGCTTTCCAAAAATCCGTGCTGGTTGTCGTTTATAATCTTGCTCCGTTCCAGGTGCTCCATCACTCTCCTCCTGATAATCTTCTCCAAGACTTTGCCTACTATACACGTCAGTGACACTGGTCTATAGTTTAGCGCCTCGTTTCTGTTTCCTTTCTTAAAAATGCGGTCTACATTTGCCGTCGTCCATACCTCATGTAGTTGCCCAGTTTCAAGGGATGTGTTGAAAATTGTGGTTAATGGCACACAGTGTCTCTGCTCCCTCTCTAAGGACCCACGGAGAGATGTTGTCCGGTCCCACCGCCTTTGAGGTATCAAGGTCACCTTCTCCTCGGATGTGTGTATTTCATCCAACACTTTTTGGTATGTCCCTTGTTGGTGTACCCCTCTGTTCTGTCTTCCCAGAGTCCTTTCTGTCTCCACCGTAAATCCTGAAATCTCGTGTTGAGTTCCTCGCATACTTCTTGGTCGTTTCTTGTGAGCTCCCCACCTACTTTCCTCAGCCTGATTACCTGGTCCTTGACTGTTGTCTTCCTCCTGATGTGGCTATACAACAGCTTCGGGTCAGGCTTGACTTTCGATGCTATGTTGCTTTCGTACTGTTGCTGGGCCTCCCTCCTTATCTGTGCATACTCGTTTCTGGGTCCTTTGCCTTCTGTACTTTTTCCATTCTCTAGTGCACTTAGTTTTTGCCTCCCTACACCTTCGGGTAAACCAAGGGCTCGTTCTGGTCTTCCCATTATTTCTGTTGCTCTTGGGAACTAACCTTTCCTCTGCCTCCTTGCATTTTGTTGTTACGTATTCCATCATTTCGTTTACTCACTTTCCTACCAATTCTTTCCCACTGAACCTCCTGCAGGAATTTCCTCATACCTGTGTAGTTCCCCCTTTTATAATTTGGATTTTCCCATTCTACTCCTGCTACCCTCTCCATGTATTTAAAGCTCAGAACCACATGATCACTAGCTCCAAGGGGCCTTTCATATGTGATGTCCTCAATGTCCGAGCTACTCAGGGTGAACACGAGTTCCAGTCTTGCTGGTTCATCCTCTCCTCTCTCTTTGGTAGTGTCCCTAACCTGTTGGTGCATGAGGTTTTCCATTACCACATCCATCATCTTGGCTCTCCAAGTTTCGAGACCCCTGTGTGGCTTCAGGTTTATGCAATCAATCTCCCTGTGGTTAAAATCGCCTATAAAAAGTTGCTTTGCTCTACTCGAGTGAGCTCTTCTGGCCACCTCAGTTAGTGTGTCCACCATTGCTCTGTTGCTCTCGTCATATTCCTCTCTTGGTCTCCTGCAGTTCTGTGGCGGATTATACATCACTACAATAACTACCTTATGCCCCTCAGACTGAATTGCACCTACTATGTAATCCCTTTCTCCAATCTCGTCCATTCATTCTATTCCCTCAAATCCCCATCGGTTTTTAATGAGCCTTGCAACCCCTTCTCCCCCTCTGCTCCTTCTATCTTTCCTCAGGATCTGATATCCAGGTGGGAATATTGCGTCTGTTATCGTCCCATTGAGTTTTGTTTCTGTGACTGCTATGATGTCTGGGGATGTCTCCTTGATTCGTTCGTGCCACTTCTCACATTTGTTCGTTATTCCATTCGCGTTCTTATACCAAACTTTCAATTTCTTTTCTAAAACTGTGGTGAGGTTGGAGAAGCGGGAGCCTTGGCGGTGGGCTATGGGGGTTGCTGTGGGAGGTTGCTGTTGGGGTGGGGTTTGTGATGGAGGGCAGAGGGTACAGTGTGTGGGTTCTGGTTTAGATTGCTCTGTTGCATTGAAGTTAACGTGGTTGGATTCCTTCTGTGAGTGGTTCTGGAGGAGGTTGTGTTTGCCCTTCCACCTGGGCCTGGGTTCTCTTGCTCATCTCCGTCATAGCCTCTCGTTCCTCCTTGTGTGTGTCTGTGTGTGTGTGTCTGTGTGTGTGTATGTGTCTGTGTCTGTCTGTGTGCCTGTGGCTGTGTGTGTGAGAGAGGGAGAGAGAGAGAGAAACTAATATGAATGGAAGCACTGGATATCAATCGTACTGGAGGCCCCACAAATGCGAGTCCACTCTACCTGACTATTTTCACTCTGGATATAGAGAGAACAAAAATCATGATATGACATGTACTGGCTTCCTAGAAAAACACATCACAAGCTGAAAAATGCGGCCAGGACGCACCAGATACTATGAAAACTAAAATAAAATCACCAGCAACCCTGTCATAAAAAATCATTAGAAAATGGGTGTTCTCCAACACATCCTCCAGCTAGTTAGGATGGCTGACAAGTGCTGTCTTTTTTGTTATCTTCTTCGTGTTATCTTCTTGGTGTCATATTCTCGGTGTCATCTTCTTGGTGTCATATTCTCGGTGTCATCTTCTTGGTGTCGTTTTCGTGGTTCAGAAACTCCTGGCCTCGCCCGGGCATTCTCCGGAACAAAAGAAATTAATAATCTCTCTAGATTCCTAGATGATACTTTGAATTAATTCTAAGCTATATGACTCATCTTCTAAGCCATATGACTCATATTCTAAGCCATATGACTCAATCACTTCGAGGTAACTTAATTATACATTGTGCAAAATACACATGGACCTACTAAGTTGAAAAGAAAAAAACACAGGAATACAGTTAAATTAGGTCATCACAAAACCTCTGGACGTGAGACAAAATTTACTTGAATAAGAAAAGAAAGAATTAACCAATGCATAGTATCAGAAATATAGACTACAGAAATAAGAGAAAAGGCACGTAAATTAGGGACGTAACAGTGAAAGACATAAATTAGGTACGTAACAGTGAAAGACGTAAATTAAAGACGTAACAGTGAAAGACGTAAAAGCACAACTTTTAAACACGATCATAAAAAAAAAAAAACAGGCACAGATAAGGAAATCAAAATGAGTGAAAAAATACGGAGGAAAAAAAGCGTATGCAGTATATGTGCCTAAAATACATAGAATATTAGACAAGAAAAAGACGAATGGAGCATAGAACATGAGATAAGGAGAGTGAAATAGGAAAAAGTAGGAATGTAATTGGCGTGTTACAGTAGTAAAAATATACATTTATTGTCCAGGACCAAACTGTAGGTGAAACTATGACCCCTGTGGTTTAGCGCTTCTTTTTTATTGTAATAATTTGTAGGTGAAGCTTGATATCACAGTGTGTGTGTGTGCTCACCTATTTGTGGTTGCAGGGGTCGAGACATAGCTCCTGGCCCCGCCTCTTCAATGATCGCTACTAGGTCCTCTCTCTCCCTGCTCATGAGCTTTATCATACCTCGTTTTAAAACTATGTATAGTTCCTGCCTCCACTACATCACTTGCCAGACTATTCCACTTCCTGACAACTCTATGACTAAAGAAATACTTCCTAACATCTTTGACTCATCTGAATCTTTCATTTCCAATTGTGACCCCTTGTTTCTGTGTCCCATCTCTGGAACATCCTGTCTCTGTCCACCTTGTCAATTCCTCGCAGTATTTTGTATGTCGTTATCATGTCTCCCCTAACCCTCCTGTCCTCAAGTGTCGTCATCCAAATTTCCCTTAACCTTTCTTCGTAGGACATTTCCCTTAGCTCTGGAACTAGTCTTGTTGCAAACCTTTGCACTTTCTCTAATTTCTTGACGTGCTTTCCTAAGTGTGGGTTCCAAACTGGTGCTGCATACTCAAGTATGGGCCTGACGTACACGGTATACAGAGTCTTCAACGATTCCTTACTGAGGTATCAGAACGCTATTCTTAGGTTTGCCAGGCGCCCATATGCTGCAGCAGTTATTTGATGTGCACCTGAGAAGTGCTCGGTATTATACTCACCCCAAGATCTTTTTCCTTGAGTGAGGTTTGCAGTTTTTGGCCACCTAGCCTATACTCTGTCTGCGGTCTTCTTTGCCCTTCCCCGATCTTCATGACTTTGCATTTGGCGGGGTTAAATTCGAGGAGCCAGTTGCTGGACCAACCTTCCAGCCAGTCCAGGTCTCTTTGTAGTCCTGCCTGATCCTCATCCGACTTAATTCTCCTCATTAATTTCACATCATCTGTGTGTGTGTGTACTCACCTAATTGTACTCACCTAATTGTGGTTGCAGGGGTCGAGACTCAGCTCCTGGCCCCGCCTCTTCGCTGTCCGCTACTGGGTCTCTGCTCTCCCTTCTCCATGAGCTTTATCATACCTCGTCTTAAAACTATGTATGGTTCCTGCCTCCACTATATCTTTCTAGACTATTCCACTTCCTGACTACTCTGTGGCTGAAGAAATGCTTCCTAACATCCCTTTGACTCATCTGAGTCTTCAGCTTCCAGTTGTGTCCCCTTATTTCTGTGTTCCTCTCTGGAACATCCTGTCACTGTCTACCTTGTCGATTCCCGCAGTATTTTGTATGTCGTTATCATGTCTCCTCTGACCCTTCTTTCCTCCAGTGTTGTTAGTCCTATTTCCCTCAACCTTTCCTCATAGGACAGACCCCTGAGTTGTGGAACTAACCTTGTCGCAAACCTTTGCACTTTTTCTAGTTTCTTTACGTGCTTGACCAGGTGTGGGTTCCAGACTGGTGCTGCATATTCTAGTATGGGCCTGACGTACACGGTGTACAATGTCTTGAACGATTCCTTGTTAAGGTAACGGAACGCTAATCTTAGGTTTGCCAGTCGCCCATATGCTGCCGCAGTTATCTGGTTGATGTGTGCCTCCGGAGACGTGCTTGGCGTTATACTCACCCCAAGGTCTTTCTCCTTTGCCGAGGTTTGTAGCCTTTGCCCGCCTAGCCTGTACTCTGTCAGCGGTGTGTGTGTGTGTGTGTGTGTGTGTGTGGTTCTGTGTGTGTGTGATAGTTACCATTTTGTCCTAGGCACATGTCATTTAGACACTAGGCCTGTTGTATGTGTGTGTGTGTAAGGAAACACTTCAAAAAGTTTCCGCCCCGCCGGGAATTGAACCCGGGCCCTCCGTGCGTGAAACGAGAGCTTTAGCCACCAGTGTGTGTGTGTGTGTGAGAGAGAGAGAGAGAGAGAGAGAGAGAGAGAGAGAGAGAGAGAGAGAGAGAGAGAGAGAGAGAGAGAGAGAGAGAGAGACTAGTATGAATGGAAGCACTGGACAACAATCGTACTGGAGGACCCATAAACGAGAGTCCACTTTCCTGACTACTTCCACTCTATATACAGAGAACAAAAATCATAATATAACATGGACTGGTTTCCTAGAAAATCACATCACACATTCATAGTTCAAATATAATAATTTTCCTATGACTCACGAAATCATAATAGCACGGTTGAAAAACAAACCGTGATATAATTTATCCCATAATTGTATCTTACATTTTTTTCAGCTCATAAACATGAGACTGAAAACTGGTTTATATTATTTCGCGAAATAGATAATTTTAAAGAAAATAAGTAAAAAGGGCGATGAAGGAAAGCATAATAGTAGACAATAATATACTGTAGATACCTGTGCTAAATCTATATTACTACACTCAGAGAGTTAAATACTTTAAAGGTGAGAGTATAACAATGAAAATACTGACAAGGGTCCATCACAGGTGTTAAATACATTCAGTTACAAACACTCCTTCTCTCCACTCATGACACAAGATGCTTATCCCCAGCCACACAGCAAAGCTCAGACATTGTAGCTATAATTAATACCTGTCAGTGGACCCTGAAATTATGGGATATTTTTGGTAATACGCGCCCCTTTAACAGGGTGCGTGTTACCAAACATATACCATCCTGTCTTGGGCCACCGACAGGTATTAATTATGGCTACTCTAGCATAACTAACGATACATATTAGCAGCAAACTACTTACTTATCACAATTACTAATGATTCCCTAAATCACCTCAAAGGTTATTTACACTATAACCAAGAAAAGAGCAAATGTAAGGTAATTAAGACCCTGACGCAGGCAGCCTCACAGGTGGGCAGAATTAATAAAGATATATACAAATGTAAATACGAGTTAATTTCAACTTCATACATTGTTTATACAGAAATGTATGACACTTAGGATCATGTTGAAAGCTTATGGTTATGAAGAATATTTCTGGTAATATTGATGTTTACCAGAAGTGCACTTTAAACACGCTAATCAGACCACCTTTCCCCTGCACGTTAAGATAAGGGATGAGCGTCACCATATGCTACACTACCTCCTTCCCTTTTCACATTTTCCTATCCCTTTCCATTCCCCTCGCTTAGCTTTCTTTTCCATTTCCCCTGCCAGTTCCTTTTATTCTTCTTCGCTTTTAGCCATCATCATCTTCTCTTATCTCTTTTCATTTCAAGTCCTCTCCTTTCTCTTCCGTTTCCACTCCTCCCTACCCCTACACTTTTCCCATCCCGTTCTTCTACCTTACAATTTCTCCCTCTCCTTTCCCTTCTCCTTCACCCTCTCCTTTCCCTTCTTTCCAGTTTTGTTTCCCTTCTTTTCCTTCCCCAAGTTCAGTCTTCTTCTTTTCCTATCAAATAAATACCTTCCCTTTTCCTTCCATTTGTTCTTTTCCTCTCCCATCCTCTTTCCCTTCTTCGTTCTCTCCATCTTCCTCTTCCTTCCTTGTCGGGAAGAAATCTTTAAAATTTAATATTCAACAGTTTACGACACTGTTTTTCTACTTCAGAATTTCCAGCAGCATCACACAAGACTGGTGCTTGTGATGAATCAATATCAGCATCACACAAGCTACGGTACACTATACCAAGACTGGTGCTTGTGATGAATCAATATCAGCATCACACAAGCTACGGTACACTATACCAAGACTGGTCCTTGTGATGAATCAATATCAGCATCACACAAGCTACGGTACACTGTAGCAAGACTGGTGCTTGTGATGAATCAATATCAGCATCACACAAGCTACGGTACACTGTACCAAGACTGGTGCTTGTGATGAACCAATATCAGCATCACACAAGCTACGGTACAGTATACCAAGACTGGTGCTTGTGATGAACCAATATATACGATAACCATCATAACGTATGTGATAATAATATATTTGAGGCTAATGATAATATATGTGATGGAAGGAGAGGAGAATGAAATTAGTCCCGTAGTTTCTATGGCCATATATGTGCTGGCATCAGGGGTGACATGTCCAGTGGTAATGACCACTTGATGTTTGAAGCATTGATGGCTCAGTGGACTAGGGCGTTTCGGAATTTCAGCGGACTATATATATATATATATATATATATATATATTAATGCATCCACGAGCTTTAAATTTTGACATTCCGACACTACGCAAACCATGTTCTAATGTACTATGATTGCCCTACCACAGTGTAGTAGAAAAATTGAAAGAGTACAATGTAACTTTCATCAAAAAAACTAAGTGAAGTATGTCACAGTGTGTCCATCAGCACCTCTTATACACTTATTCACAACCTTCCTGCTGTTTCGTGTTATACAGTGACAGTAATCCTCTACCACTTGCAACCTGCCTATTGTATCTTATTACAGACTAATATACATATAATATATATATCAAATTAAAATTTTCTATTATTTTCTTAAAAACATGGATACTGACTCCTAAAATAAATGACATCCTGTTCCTGCCCCTCGTTCTTCCCCTTCCCCCTTCCCTTTCTCCCTTTCTTTCCTTCTATTCTATCGGCTGAAAGGGTTCCCCTGTACATGAAATGTATTCTGCTGAAATTTACTCTTTAGGTTTACGAAGTGGTTCATTTAAATGATAAGAAAAGTGCGAGTAAACTTCCTCTAACCACTGAGAAAATGGCATCTTTTTTTCATGGTCGCCACATAATTTTTGGCTCCATTATTTAGCCTTACGAGGAGTTCTAATAGAATTCCTTCTATATGAAATGATTATATTTGTATTTCAAAGACAATCAGGTAAAAAATAATCAAAATATTAAACAAGTGAATAATTTACATCAGTACGGAAGATGCTTCATAACTGGCACACAATCCATGTTTAATGTTTATTAAATGGCCTTAATTCCTTAGTGAATACCATAACAAACAAATAAATATGCACCTAGCTGTATGACCCCTGTGGTTTAGCGCTTCTTTTTTATAATAATAATAATAATAATAATAATAATAATAATAATAATAATAATAATAATAATAATAATAATAATAATATGCACCTAACATTCAAAGAACCTTGTAATAAGAACTGTAAATTATCATTTTTACAAAATGACATCCTTATGACCATTTTCTGTTCAGTGAGAAATTTCCTCTTATCTTTCTTCATAGTCTGCCAAGTTTTCTACCAACAAAAGCTACATTACCTTTAGGGGTTTAGCACTTCCCCTAATTATTAAAAAATAAATTCTACCAACATAAGGAGGGAGAGGTTTGTGAAGCGATAAGTCTATCATCTACTAGAGATCATCTGTGGCATGCAAAGAGTATGTTACAATTTATTTGGCATATGTACACACTCCCATATAGGCTACCTCCCAACCAGCGAACCGGTTGCTAAGGGTTTAACGATTTTTTAGGATACTCATTGTTAAATCAGTACATTGGTTCACTGTCCAATCACAGGCGAGCCCGCCAAATGCTGAGACGATGTGCTTCACTCGCATTCAGCATTTGCCAGACTTGCCTATCAGCTGGTTGAGTACACTGCTCTCTCTCTCTCTCTCTCTCTGGCTTCTGTTTTTGCCATTCTTTGTCACCGTGTGGTACACTTTTATTCAACTCCTGTTCATAGTGTACATAAGTGTACACAATTTTTAAAAAAATATATATATATATATATATATATATATATATATATATATATATATATATATATATATATATATATATATAAGGTTGGTAGACAGCAACCACTCAGGAGGTACTACCATCCTGCCAGGTGACTGTGAAACAGAAACCTGAAACTGTTTTACATGATGGTAGGATTGCTGGTGTCTTTTTTCTGTCTCATAAACATGCAAGATTTCAGGTACGTCTTGCTACTTCTACTTACACTTAGGTCACACTACACAAACATGTACACGTTTATTGTATACACACTCATCTGAGTTTTCTTTATTTTATCTTAATAGTTCTTGTTCTTATTGCTTTTCCCTTTCATATCCATGGGGAAGTGGAATAAGAATCTTTCCTCCGTAAGCCATGCGTGTTGTAAAAGTCAACTAAAATGCCGGGAACAATGGGCTAGTAACCCTTTTCCTGTATAGCTTACTAAAAAGAAGAAGAAGAAAATCGTCAAAGTGGGATGTTTGAATGTGCGTGGATGTTGTGCGAATGATAAGAAAGAGATGATTGTAGATGTTATGAATGAAAAGAAGCTGGATGTCCTGGCTTTAAGTGAGACAAAGCTGAAGGGGTAGGAGAGTTTCAGTGGGGAGAAATAAATGGGATTAGATCAGGGTTTCAAATAGAGTTAGAGCTAAAGAAGGAGTGGCAATAATGTTGAATAATCAGTTATGGCAGGTAAAGAAGGAATATAAATGTATAAATTCAAGGATTATGTGGAGTAAAATAAAGGTTGGATGTGAAAAGTGGGTTATAGTAAGTGTTTATGCACCTGAGAAGAGAGAAGTGTAGAGAGAGAGAGAGAGATTTTGGGAAATGTTGAGTGAGTGTGTGGGAGTTTTGAACCAAGTGAGAGAGTAATTGTGGTTGGGGATCTTAATGCTAAAGTGGGTAAAAATGTTGTGGATGGAGTAGTAGGTAAATTTGGGGTGCCAGGGTAAATGTAAATGGGGAGCCATTAATTGAGCTATGTGTAGAAAGAGGTTTGGTAATAAGTAATACATATTTTATGAAAAAGAGGATAAATAAATATACAAGGTATGATATAGCACGTAAGGAAAGTAGTTTGTTGGATTATGTATTGGTGGATAAAAGGTGGGTGAGTAGGCTTCAGGATGTACATGTTTATAGAGGGGCAACGGATATATCAGATCATTATTTGGTTGTAGCTACAGTTAGAGTAAAAGGTAGATGGGACAAAGGAAAATGGCAACAGCAAGTAAGAGAGAGGTAAAAGTGTATAAACTAAGGGAGGAGGAAGTTAGGTGAGATATAAGCAACTATTGGCAGAAAGGTGGGCTAGTGCAAGTAGGAGTAGTGGGGGTTGAAGAGAGTTGGGATAGTTTTAAAATGCAGTATTAGAATGTGGGGCAGAAGTTTGTGGTTATAGGAGGGTGGGTGCAGGAGGAAAGAGGAGTGAGTGGTGGAATGAAGAAGTAAAGGTGTGATAAAAGAGAAAAAGGTAGCTTATGAGAGGTTTTACAAAACAG
>WNWK01002028.1:132500-234718 GCA_009830355.1 Cherax destructor | reverse complement strand
TGAGAAGCGGAAGGTGAGAAGGGAGTGAGAAGGAAGGTGAGAAGTGGAGAGGTGAGAAGTGGATAGAAGGGAGAGAAGTGGTAGATTATTCTAGTAAGTATTAAGTGAATATTTAGAAAGTATTACGTGAATATTTGGAAAGTATTAAGTGAATATTTAGAAAGTAAGTAAATCTTTAGAAAATTTCAAAGCAAATGAGAAAACAATTACTTTAGAATTTTTGTGTGTCAGAGGAAGGTGAGAGTAACTTAATGATACCCAGAGAGAAGTTCAATGACAAGTAATGGAAGTATCGTAAAGAAAAGAATAAACATGTAAATGAGGCAACATAAAGAGGGCAACAAGCGAGTGTCAGTGTACAGCCCATGTTTGTTTTATAAATAAGAACATTAGAAAGAAGGAACACTGCAGCAGGCCTACTGGCCCATGCGAGGCAAGTCCAATTCTCCCACCGGCTTAAGCCAATGCCTTATCCTAGTCAGGTCAGAGTGATGGGTGTATTAATAGAAGTGACAGTAAGGTGGGCGGGTGCAGCAAGTAAGAGGAATGATTGGTGGAATGATGACAGGGTAGCCACGCCATTGGCGGAAAAAAATAAATGAAGAATGTAGAAAAATAGTTCATTGCGTTTTGCATCATAGATCCATCCCAGCCAAATGTATAAACATTAGGTGTACTTGATAGAGAACGTAGTAAAGTACAACTGAAATCGATTTATCAAAGGCACATTGGCAATGAAAAACAGTGGCCAGAGTAACTTTAAACAATAACAGGTTAAAAATTATTTTCACGTTACCAAGAACTGTTTAGATATAGAGATATGAATGTTTACCTTTGCTCTAGTATTTTTTTTTCACTGTTGCTCTTCGTGTTTTTCCTCTTTTTGCATAGTTTTTTTTCAAAAGTTCAGGGATGTATTTTCTCAAGAAAAATACAAGATTTTCAAGGATGGTAAAACAAGCCTCGTCGCTGCACGGAAATACAGTTTTTTCACGTATACACATTTTTTTTTTTACGAAGAGTGGGAGAATGGGGGAATCTTAATTAACAAATTTTGCTAATATGAAAGTGATTTAGAGAGAGATAAATGAAATGAGAGAAATAGAGAGACAGAGAGAGACAGAGAGAGACAGAGAGACAGAGTGGGAAATCTGAAATTCTTTATGGAACAAACTGACCTGTCAGTTCCGAAAGAAAATGGTGAGATGGTGAGTGAAGAGGAAGTGATATTAGAGATACAGAAAGAATATTTTATGAAGGTAGTGAATGTAGATGAAAATTTGGCTAATACATCAAGCACAGGTAACGGAAGAATATATTAATAAGCAGAAGGTACCACAACAGAGTAAAGATGATCTTCAAGACGCAGTAGTAATTTGCAAGGCGAAACGTAGCGAGGATGGAAGGAATTAAAACTATGAGAGTAGGTGGGAATAAAGCTTTTGGAAAAACAAATGCATACATTTAATGAATGTGTGAAAGAACGGAGGTATCTAAGCAATAGCAGAAAACCTAGATTTTAATTTTCAGTAAGAGGAAATAGCAAGAGAGAGCGTGGATATTATAGGATAAATATTAGTTGGGCATATCAAGAACAGCGGAAGAATTTTATCGAGATAAAAAATATATGGTTGCTAGGCAACAAGAAGAGTGAAGGAAGGGAAGGATATGTATGGACCAAGTATTTGCACTGAAGGATACAAGTCAGCAGTACTTATACAAGGGAAAAGAGTTACTTCCTGAATTTAGGGACTTAAAAAAAGAGTAAACTATAGGCTGGATATTGGAGGGGTGAAACTAACGTGGGTGATATATGGATTAGGAGACAGTGTATGTAGCCGTAGAAGGTTTTTATAAGGAGAATGAGATCAGGATAGGGTAAGTCGAAGTGATAATGAATATTTTCAACAGAAATTTGGCCTTAGAGATGAATGGTTGATACTAGTGGTTATTTAATGTATGTAAAGATTTGTTCATAATAGAAACGAATGTTTGAGTGTTAGTAATAGATGTGAGCTTTAAATGATATTGAATATTACATGAAATAAGAGTCGTTACAGATGTTGATTACTAATAATGGAATGCTCTCCCTGTCTGTCTCTCTCTCTCTCTGTCTCCCTCAGTCTCTCTCTTGCCTACCCTTCCAATTTCCCCCCTCTTACAGCCCTTTTTTCCCACGTCGCCTCAATTACCTTCTCTCTTACTCATGGAACAGATGGGAAGAGCTTCGAGGAACTGGACCTGACAAGTAGCAGCATTGACTCAGTTGAGGAAGGAGCTTTCTCAGTGTGTCAAGGGCGCCTCACTAGTCTTATGCTCACAACAAACTCCCTCAACTACTTTCCCTTCAAGGAGCTGCCTCTCTATCCCAAGCTGGTGGTGAGTACTTTGTTTTTATTAAAAAAAGTATGGGTATACCCGCAGTGTGTGGCTACGCTGTTGTTTATGATAGTTATCTTGTAGGAACAACTGCAGAATGCGGCTACGCTACTGTATTTAATAATTATTTTGTGGAGACATCCATTGTGTTTGACTTCTCTACTCCATAGTTACATTGTGACGAAAATTTTGTATTGTTCGGCTATTGTATTCATTACTGTACATTAGTTACATCAAAGGAACAAAAGTTAACCTTGTTTCAGTGTTGTATTCCACAAGTTAGTATACACGAGGAGAAGAATTTTGACTTCCTGAGATGGAAGACTTCACTAAGGTAATGAGGATATCAAGTATTCGGTCATGGGTTCAGTAGAGATGGAGAATTAAAAGGCTCCGTCTCAACAAAGCTGGAGTTGTAATTCCGCAGGAATTACAACTTCCAGAAGGCCCATCCCCCACACAAGTGAAAATTTTAAGGGAATCATAAAAAATGCACATGAACATACTCAAAATACTGAGTACAGAGGCGGCTTGAACACAGCAGCCTGGTCTTACAACCAACAAGCCTCTGTGTTCACCACTAGACCATGCAGGCATAATGAAATTCGTCCAACTAGATATATTTCTATCTAGTATACAGGTACATCAAGGTAAAAATATTTTTCACAGAAATACAGAGTTGTGTTCTTTGTCAAGCGAATAATTTGACTTTATGTTGGACAAGTGTATGTGCAGGACAGGTTTGTGTGAAGTGTCGTCACCTCTGAGTGAAGTGTCACCTCAGTGTTTAACATTTAAAATGTGTTTCTCTTCCTATTCCTCTGAAGATGTGTGTGTAAGCACATGGAAGCTCTCAGGCTGTATATTTTGTTTTCACTGTGGTATTTTTTGCACACACACATACTGTGTGTGAAGTGAAGAGGCGGGGCCAGAAGCTGTGAATCGACCCCTGCAACCACACACACACACATAGTTATATATATATATATATATATATATATATATATATATATATATATATATATATATATATATATATATATATATATATATATATATATAATCATTCGTTTTGACAGTGACACTTCAAAACACTGGTGATGAAATCTCCATTTAACTAACAGTATGAATCTGGTCGTTCCTTCATACAGAAAAACAGCCAAAAATAGTGAATTTAAATGTCTCTTATCTCTTTCTCTGTCTATATGTCTCTCTCTCTGACTGTCTGTCTCTCTCTCTCTGTCTCTGTCTGTCTGTGTCTGTCTGTCTGTCTGTCTGTCTCTCTCTCTCTCTCTCTCTCTCTCTCTCTCTCTCTCTCTCTCTCTCTCTCTCTCTCTCTCTCTTACACATGCCATGAACAAACAACTATTGCACCTTTCCCTCACGGTCGACCTGTTCAATATCAATCACCATATAGATGAACAATTTTAAGTGAGTTTTGGTACACTGTTTCAAGAAATATATAAAATCTCCAATAATAAAGATAGAACAAGAACTCAGAATGAAACCAAATTCTCAATAAATACTAATTATTTTAGTGAGCATTTTTAAATGCATACTAAATGCAAGCACGCAAAAACACCTACAAAAAAAAACATAAAATTTCAATAAAATCCTGCAAGAATTCCTCGTTTTCTCCTACTGGTTTTAGTGTATACAGAAGACAATTCTATATCTCGTTCAATGAAGGTAAATTGGGGAAGGTTTGGTTACAAATACAGCACAGGATCACAAGATGGCGCTCGATTTTTAGGAAATTCTGGGACACGAAATGTCGTCCTGTGTGAATTTTTAAAGTGTGGAAAACGTCGCTGCGGAAACTGAGCGGACACTTACCAAGAGTATAGCACTGTAACGCAGCAGCAATAATACTGTAGCACTGTAGCATTGTATTACTGCAACACTGTAACAGCAGCACTAATACTGCAGCACTGTAACGAAGCATCACTGTAATACTGCAGCACTGTAACACTGTAACGAAGCATCACTGTAATACTGCAGCACTGTAACACTGTAACGAAGCATCACTGTAATACTGCAGCACTGTAACACTGTAACGAAGCATCACTGTAATACTGCAGAACTGTAATACAGCAGACTGAATTAATTAACGAGATCAGCAGACTGTGTACAGTAACAAGATCATCCTATTGTATTAAGAAAATGGGGAAATTAAATCTTTTATTTATTTTAATTCATGTTAAGCGCTAAACCTATTTGGGTTATTCAGCGCAATACTTTGTGGAGGCTTGATCCTCCGTCTGCTGGGCGCGAGACAGACACTATTAAATTTAAATATCTCATTGGGGAACTTAAGAAATCAATATACTCAATAAAAATAAAATTAAAAATAGATATAAGAAAAGCCAAAAGAGATTATGAAGCTAAAATTGCAAGGAATTCGAGGTTTCTTTCAGGCATATTGGAGTAAGATTAGGGACAAGGTAGGCCCACTTAAAAGTTGCTCAGGTCAGCTCACTCACAGTGACAAAGAAATGTGTGCAATCCTCTCGGCTTTTACACAGGAAGATACTAAAGAAATTACAGAAATAAAATATATATATATAGGTTAGGACGAAAATAAGTGATGTATGATCAAAGTCACCAGTGACATGACTCTCAAACTAATAGATTAAAACCAAACAGATCAATTGGTGCTGATGAACTGTTCTCAAGGGTTATAAAGGAATTTAAGGAGGAATGGTTTATAAGGAGGAACTAATCTTTTCAGTACAAATTTGCAAAGTGACAGAAAAGTGGAAAACAGCGAATATGTTACCTATCTACATAGCAGAAGACAGGTTTTTGGCTTCGAATTATATAGACCGAGTAGCATAACCTCCACTGTGGTAAACTGATGGGATCAATAATTGCCGAGGATATTCAAAACCGCCTTTAAAAAGATAAATTGATCAATGAATCTCTGCACGGTTTTACAAACGGGTGTTCCTGCCTTACGAATTTACTAACTTTTTTCACTAAGGTATTTGAGGAGGTAGATCATGGTATTGAATATGATATTGTGTATGTGGATATAAATTAGGTGCTAAAAATATCTAGCCAAGACAGGACTCACTGCAAATTTAGATTTAGAAAGGATATAAGAAAACATTGGTGTGGTAATCGAGTTGTGGGTGAGTGGAACAAAGTTACGAGCAGCGCCGTTGAAGCTAATACCTTGTGTAGCTTTAAAAATAGGTTAAATACGTACATGAGTGGGTGAGGGTGGATGTGACGGATTTGCTTAGCTTTGACCAATAGCCAAGCAACATTGCTCCTTCTTTCTTATTTTATGTTCCCAATTTTGGCAAGATAACACAAATATAGATTATGCAAATATTTTGCACCAGCTAGATGAGTGAACTGGAACTTTATGAGACTACTAGGGGCTAAACACTCACCCACACAGCACCTCACACACTCCTTCACCGACGTGGATGGTGAGGAAGTGACTACCTTGCTCGAGGACCCACAAGACCAAGCTAAGTTGATGGGTGATGTGTCGGAGAAAATTCTCTCTCATAATGACAACAGAAGATTTAACAACAACCACTACCTGTGGGTCAACCAATGGCGGGACGAAAACTGGCAAGACTTCCACCCAATACCATTAGTTGACACATCTTCTCTCGAAAGCGAGCACCCTCTCACAAGGCCAATTACCCTCAGGGAAATGACCCAAGTCATTGGCCGTATGAGAAATAAGGCCCCTGGCCCTTCAAGCATAACAGTAAAACAACTCAAGTACCTACCCCGTAACTGCAAGATGTCCCTGTTAAACGTCTTTAATGCTGTTCTGGTGTCTGGTCACTTCCCTGTAACATTCAAGACAGCAAAGATGATCTTCATCTCAAAACCCAACAAGGACAACCGTAAACCAGAAAACTACAGACCTTTCTCCCTACTCGAAGTCACTGGCAAAGTCTTCGAAAAAATCATCTCCAACAGACTGAACTACTACATGGAATTCAATCACCTCTTCACCGAAAAGCAGTTTGGCTTCAGGTCCCACCGTGGAACACAGCATGCTATCAACATCATCTTTGATGCGGTGGACAACCTGAGGAAACAAGGAAACCTGACCCTAATAGCAACTAGGGACGTTCACAAAGTCTTCGACAGCCTATGGCATGATGGTCTTATATTAAAACTTGCCGACCTACCAGACCACAATTGGACCTTTCTCAGGCTCATATTCAATTTTCTAACAGGTAGAAGCATCATCCCCAACTTCAATGGCAAAACTGCAGTACCATTCACTCCGACAGCTGGAGTACCACAATATTTATGTAAACGACCTCCCACAACCTGAACACAATGATACCATCATCACCCAATTTGCAGACGATGTTATCCATGTAGTGTCATCCACCCCCATAACAGGTGCATCCAAACACAGGAGAGTAATAGAGAAAATGAATGAGGAATTACGAAGAACAGCTAACTGGGAGAAAAAGTGAAAAATCATAACCCAGAAAATGTCCTCATCAGCACTATCGGCTGCTTCCCATCTACCATAGAAGACAATGGAGGTATCTCCATAAGAGGTTCACGTGTCGCTATCAGAAACCCAAACAAGATCCTGAGATACGAGATCGACAGATTGCTTCACTCCACATCTCACATCACCAAAAAAGTGAACCTAACTAAAGCCCGCCTGGGCCAACTATTCAGATTCAAAGAAGCACCCTCCCACATCAAGAAGCACCCTCCCACATCAAGAAGCACCCACCCACATCAAGAAGCACCCTCCCACATCAAGAAGCACCCTCCCACATCATGAAGCACCCTCCCACATCAAGAAGCACCTCCCACATCAAGAAGCACCCTCCCACATCAAGAAGCACCCTCCCACATCAAGAAGCACCCTCCCACATCAAGAAGCACCCTCCCACATCAAGAAGCACCCTCCCACATCAAGAAGCACCTCCCACATCAAGAAGCACCCTCCCACATCAAGAAGCACCCTCCCACATCAAGAAGCACCCTCCCACATCAAGAAGCACCTCCCACATCAAGAAGCACCTCTATAAGATGATGATCAGACCTTTGCTGGAATACCCTTGTGTACCCATATCACTAACAACTAAAACCAACAGGCTGCAGCTTCAACGTGTCCAGAACAGAGCCCTCCGCTTTATCACTGGGACCAGACTCAGAGACAGAATCAGGATGGAAGACCTGCATATACAACATGAAATCGCTGCAATCAATGTCAGTATAGACAAACTAAAGAAGAGACAACTATATGACATGCAGGAACTCTATATACCTGACAGAGAAAACCCTCCCCAACCAATAAATACCACCGACTACGTCATCAGCACCCCCCCCCCCCGAACCAAAAGAATGACCCTACAACAAAGAGTCAGACGTTTCATTCACAAGGACAACTTCCCACGACCAAGGATCCTGAGTGACCTCCCCGATGAATTAGAAGAGTGGATACCACCTGAGCCATTCTACGTCCAACAACAAGGATAAATGATCCCCAATTATGGGTGACCTACATTTACCAAGCTACATCTTACAACTAACCTTGTAACACTCGCAATCATCCTACTGAAGGACACCACCTCAGAAACTGCTTAGCCAACTCCGTGCTGGCGACCAAACACCATCGAACGCCCTGCAACTACCACCTGTTGCAGCAGCCTTGCATCCAACCTCTTGCGAAAAAAAAAGAAACGCAATTGCTAATAGTATGCATCCTTACAACTCAGTGACATGCTGGTATACAGTGGCATGCTGGTATACAGTGGCATGCTGGTATACACTGGCATGCTGGTATACAGTGGCATGCTGGTATACAGCTGTATAACTGTGTGAAAGAGGCATACGTATTCCATGTAATTAACGAACTCACGAATAACACTACATACACACACACACACTTATTAAATTGCGCCAAAGTGGTTAGGCCACTTACCTTTATAACCCCCACCTTCCCATCCTCCCTCCCAACCCTTTCCCATGTTTCTATCCTTACCCATCCTTCTTCCTTACCCATCCTTCTTCCTTACCCATCTTACCAAAGCTCTGGTCAGAACTTCGTAACCTCGAGACTGTAACCGAATAATGACCAATGTTTTCTTTCTTCGTGGTTAAAGACAAGAGCAAACACGGACGACAGTCATTATGGGAATGTTTCCCTTCTGGGAACTTCACGAAGTGTGAAGGTCCCAGGACCGCAACCTTTCCATAATAGTCCTAAGTGTCACTCTTGTATCTTTACCCACTACTTGTCTGTTTTATATACAAGGTTTTCACCAATGTTTCAGTAATAAGATTTCTTGAGAGGGTATCTACATAATGTATTATATAACTTAGCAATGTGGAGAAACTAATATGAACAAGGTGATTAATAATAACCATGTGCAAAACATGAATAAATATACCAAAGTGTTGCACTTATGCCTTATTCGTCAAAGGTAACCTAGTGTGGGCCGAAAGGTCACCTGCAGTAATATTTTTACCGATATACGAAAGACCCATTTTGATGAATAAGACATATGAGCAACATTTGGGTTTCTTTAGTTAAATACAGCCGAAAGAACACTGGAGACAGTAAAAGTAGTTCTCAAAAGGTCAGTCCCTCACCCTTGGTAGGTGGTAGTCAGTCCCCAAACCTAGAGAATCAGCATGCGGTCAGAACTTATGTACAGAGATGAAGTTATAATGAGAGGTGAGAGCGGCAGCCCACTAGTGGTGGGAGGTGATGCTCAAGTCTTCAGTTAAGGAGTTACAAGAGACTTTCCCTGTATCAATATATCATCGCGATGTTGGCAGACAAATATCATATTATTGATGGAATTCAATACCGACAAGTTGATGAATAAGACGTTTGATTAATAAGACGTTTGATTAATAAGACGTTTGATGAATAAGACGTTTCCCCTGCACTACTACTGTAGTGCAGGGGAAACCTTTCGATAACAAAGATACCCAACTACTGCTCACGTGTATTGTACATTTTCTTATTCACATTTGATGTCATAATCCATCCTGAGTAATAGCTAAATTTTGTTCCCACTATGTAACTAATAGAATAAGGTAGTTGAACACTGGAGGCTTCATGTAACTCTCATAAAGAATGAATAGCTGTTCACTACGGGAGTTTGCACACATATAACTTTAATAAAGAACAGAAAAAGAAATACCGCTGGTATTTCCACCTAGTAACTCTTACCAACAATAGTTAGGCACACAACATGCAGGACTGTCTGAAGTTCTGAAGGATCCCCGGCCTCCAACCCCAATTTCCTCCTTGTCTCCCACAGACCCTATCCGTCGGGGGTAATCAGTTGACAAGTTTGGATGAGCTGGTTGGCTTGCCTGAGCTTCCCCTCACTGTCCTGTACCTGGGCAATAACCTCATCTCCAGCCTCCACCCTCAAGTCTTCTACTCAGGTGAGTCTAACATATTATTTCTGTAGTTAATGAGCTATTTCCGTAAGACAATTTGATGGTATAAGGTTTGATCCTTTGATACAGTGATTTCACCAGCTTCAAGGCACTACCTTCGATGAGGGGTTTAACACAATTTTTACGATTATTATTACCCTCATATTAAACCACTTACTTCTCTTGGTAGATTCGTGTAACCTTTGCATTTCCCTATTCCAACATTACTGATATGGAATTAGAAAATATTAATGTTTACAACGGAGAAAATACATAATTCTTTAGTTAGCAACGTTCAGCAATGTCCTAAGGGCATTATGATCCAGTTCCTCTGATAAAAAATATGTCAACGGATGGAGATATGTAGATGGTACTGCAGATGTACGCAACAGATGATAAGTTATTAATATATGTAAAGAGTAGTTAAAAAGAGAGTGAAACCTCAGGTTTGAATATGAAGTGGAAAAGGGGAATATTTTCCAAAATTTTGGGGATTTAGACAAGGGTATGTAACGTCATCGTACATGATCATTTTGTATATATACGAAGCTGTAAAATTAATGTATACTAGAGTGTATTAGAAAGGTGTGCCTTAACAACTAACACATTGATACACAGATAACTCGCACATAGGAGAGGGAAGCTTACAAAGATGTTTCGGTCCGACTTGGACCATTTACAAAGTCACACTGACTTTGTAAATGGTCCAAAACGGACCGAAACGTCGTCGAAAGCTCCTCTTCCCTATGTTCGGGTTATTTGTGTATTGTTCCAGTCACGGTATTGTGCCTTGTTATTATGTAACACTTTGATACAATGTGGGACTTGCCAATTTTGGTTTGCAGATGATACAGTGTTGATTGAAAACAAAAAACAAGAGAGAAAGCTGCACAAATTGGTTGAGAATTGTGGAAGGGAAAATAAAAGGAAGCTGCAACTAACTACTTAAGAGAAGAGTGATACACTTATGCAACATGTGGGAATTTTTATTTTCTTCAATAAAGATTCACATATGTTGCACAATTGTATAAAAAATAAATGATGAGAAGTTGAACTGGAAGGAATGAGTAAAGAGGGAGTGAATGCATTTAGGTATTTACAAGTAGATGTATCAGTTTATGGGTCTACGGATGCGAAAAAAACTCATAATAGACGAGTGGAAAAAACTGCATTAATATAGGAATCATTGAGAGGAGAGAAATTTGTCATCGAATACAAATACGGAAATTAAACTAAATTGTCGTTGTTGCTTCTTTTATAGGTATCATAAACTTGTAGACATTTTGTCAGCTGATCAACAATATTTCACCTTTAGCCAACCTTACCCTGCAGCTCTGTATTATCCTTATGGTTTCAGCGTTTAGTTATGATTATAATAATATAGGTGTCAGGATTTCATTTATTAACGCATCGGCCGATTCCCACCAAGGCAGGGTGGCCACCAAGGCAGGGTGGCCACCAAGGCAGGGTGGCCACCATGGCAGGGTGGCCGCCAAGGCAGGGTGGCCCGAAAAAGAAAACTTTCATCATTCACTCCATCACTGTCTTGCCACAGGCGCGCTTATACTACAGCTACAAAACTGCAACATTAACACCCCTCCTTCAGAGTGCAGACACTGTACTTCCCATCTCCAGGACTCAAGTCCGGCCTGCCAGTTTCCCTGAATCCCTTTATAAATGTTACCTTGCTCACACTCCAACAGCACGTCAATTCCTTTAAACCATTTGTCTCCATTCGCTCCTAACACGCTCACGCATGCTTGCTGGAAATCCAAGCCTCTCGGACACAAAACCTTCTTTACCCCCTCCCTCAAACCTTTCCTCTCTCTACATGTCCAAATCACCCACCTAAATAACCCCTCCTCAGCCCTGTGGATAACAGTTTTGGTAATCCTACACCTCCTCCTAATCTCCAAACTATAGATTCTCGGCATTATATTCACATCACACATTGACCTCAGACATGACATCTTCACTGCCTCCAGCATTCTCCACCCATATTTCACACCCATATAGGAGCGTTGGTATAACTAAACTCTCATACATTCCCCTCTTTGCTTCCATGGATAAAGTTCTTTGTCTCTGTAGACTCCTAAGTGCACCACTTACCTTTTTACTCTCGTCAATTCTATGATTCACCTCATCTTTCATAGACCCATCTGCTGACATGTCCACTCCCAAATATCTGAAAACATTCACAACCTCCATACGCTCTCCCTCCAATCAGATATCCAATCTTTAGTTACCTAATTTTTCTGTTATCCTCATCACCTTACTCTTTCCTATATTCACTTTTAATTTGCTTCTTTTACATAACCTACCAAACTCATCCACCAACCTCTGAAACTTCTCATCAGAATCTCCCAAAAACACAGTGTCATCAGCAAAAAGTAAGTGTGACAACTCCCACTTTGTGTTAGATTCTTTATCTTTTAACCCCACACCTCTTGCTAATACTCGAGCATTCACTTCTCTTACAACTCCATCTAAAAATATATTGAACATCCATGGTGACATCACATATCTCTGTCTAAGGCCTACTTTTAGTGGGAAATAATCTCTCTCCTACATAATCTAACCTGAGCCTCACTATCCTCGTAAAAACTCTTCACTGCTTTCAAAAACCTTCCTCCTATGCCATACATTTGCAACAACTGCGACATGTACACTATCAAACGCCTTTTACAAATTCATAAATGCCACAAAAACCTCTTTACCTTTATCTAAATACTGTTCACCTATATGTTTCACTGTAAACACTTGGTCTACACACACCCTACCCTTCCTAAAACCTATTTGTTCATCTGCTATCTTGCTCTGTTTTACCTTTAATTCTTTCAATAATAACTACCATACACTTTACCTGGTATACTCAACAGACTTATTCCCCAATAATTTTTACACTCTCTTTTGTCCCCTTTCCTTTTATATAAAGGAATTATGCATGCTCTATCCCAATCCCCAGGTATCTTACCCTCTTCCATACATTTATTAAATAAAAACACTAACCACTCCAAAACTATATCCCCACCTACTTTTAACATTTCTATCTTTATCCCATCAATCCCAGCTACCTTTCTCCCTTTCATTCTACCTACTGTCTCACAAACGTCCCCCACACTCACAACTGGCTCTTCCTCACTTCTACAAGACGTTATTCCTCCTTGCCCTACATTTAACAATTCCTCAAAACATTTCGTCCAACTTCTTGATACCTCTAACTCTCCATTTAATTACTCTCCTCTACTATTTTTTTAACTGACAAATTCATTCTTTCCCTAGGCTTACTCAACTTATTAATCTCACTACAAAACTTTTTCTTATTTTCAACAAAATTTGTTAACATCTCACCCACTCTCTCATTTGCTCTCTTTTTACATTGCTTCACCACTCTCTTAACCTCTCTTTTTCTGTCCATATGCTCTTCCTTCCTTGCATCACTTCTACCTCTCATATGCTAACTTTTTCTCCCTTACTACTCTCTTTACATCATCATTCCACCAATCGCTCTTCTTCCCTCCCGCACCCACTTTCCTGTAACAACAAACTTCTGCTGAACATTTTAGCACTACATTCTTAAACCTACCCCATACCTCTTCAACCCCGTTGCCTATACTCTCACTAGCCAATCTATCCTCCAATAGTTGTTTATATCTTACCCTAACTGCCTCCTCCTTTACTTTATAAACCTTCACCTCTCTTACTTACTGCTTCTATTTTCCTTGTATCCCATCTACCATTTACTCCCACTGTAGCTACAACTAAAAAGTGATCTGATATATCTGTGGCCCCTCTATAAACATGTACATCCTGAAGTCTACCCAACAGTCTTTTATCTACCAATATGTAGTCCAACAAACTACTGTCATTTCGCCCTACATCATATCTTACATACTTATTTATCCTCTTTTTCTTAAAATATGTGTTACCTATAACCAAACCCCTTTCTATACAAAGTTCAATCAAATGCTCCCCATTAACATTTACACCTGGCACCCCAAACTTACCTACCACACCCTCTCTAAACGCTTCTTCTACTTTAGCATATGTAGCATATATGTACTAGACATGTATCTCATGAACACCTCATGTACTGTATATGTCTTCTTTATATCAACAATGTATCTCTTAAATCTTTTGTACCATATTATATATAATATATATATATATATATATATATATATATATATATATATATATATATATATATATATATATATATATGTCGTGCCGATTAGGTAAAACTTGCTTTTTGGCTTAAATAGCAACGCTCACCTTGCCATATAAGACAAGTGAAAATTTGTGTATGCAATAATTTCGCCAAAATCATTCTGAACATAACGAAAAAAATATATTTCATTGTGTTTGTTTATTATTAAATTATTGTTAACGTATCTAAAATATATTTAGTTGGGTTAGGCTAAATTAAATTGCGCTTGTTGTAATAAGGTTAGGTAGGTTTTAAAGTTTCTCTTGGTACAAAATTATAAATTCTTACATTAACATAAATTAAAAATATATCTTTAAACGTATAGAGAAATTTTTAAAAGATTAATCTTTAATATTCTTTAATTGACCATTTATAATGAAATATATATATATATATATATATATATATATATATATGTCGTGCCGATTAGGTAAAACTTGCGATTTTGGCTTAAATAGCAACGCTCACCTTGCCATATAAGACAAGTGAAAATTTGTGTATGCAATAATTTCGCCAAAATCATTCTGAACATAACGAAAAAATATATTTCATTGTGTTTGTTTATTATTAAATTATTGTTAACGTATCTAAAATATATTTAGTTGGGTTAGGCTAAATTAAATTGCGCTTGTTGTAATAAGGTTAGGTAGGTTTTCAAAGTTTCTCTTGGTACAAAATTAATTTTTTTACATTATCATAAATGAAAAAATATATCTTTAAACGTATAAGAGAAAATTTTAGAAAGGACTTAATTTTAAATGAGTTCTTGCTAATTGACCAGTTTTACCTAATCGGCACGACATATTATATATATATATATATATATATATATATATATATATATATATATATATATATATATATATATATATATATATATATGTATATGTCGTGCCGATTAGTAAACTTCGATTTTGGCTTAAATAGCAACGCTCTTCTTGCCATATAAGACAAGCGAAAATTTGTGTATGCAATAATTTCGCCAAAATCATTCTGAACCTAACGAAAAAAATATATTTCATTGTGTTTGTTTATTATTAAAATAATGTTAACGTATCTAAAATATATTTAGGTGGGTTAGGCTAAATTAAATTGCGCTTGTTGTAATAAGGTTAGGTAGGTTTTCAAAGTTTCTCTTGGTACAAATTATAAATTCTTACATTAACCTAAATGAAAAAATATATCTTTAAACGTATAAGAGAAAATTTTAGAAAGGACTTAATTTTAGATGAGTTCTTGCTAATTGACCAGTTTTACCTAATCGGCACGACATATATATATATATATATATATATGTGTGTGTGTGTACTCACCTAGTTGTACTCACCTAGTTGTGGTTGCAGGGTCGAGTCAAAGCTCCTGGCCCCGCCTCTTCACTGGCCGCTACTGGGTCACTCTCCTGCGCCATGAGCTTTATCATACCTCTGCTTAAAGCTATGTATAGAGCCTGCCTCCACTACATCGCTTCCTAAACTATTCCACTTCCCGACAACTCTGTGACTGAAGAAATACTTCCTAACATCTCTGTGATTCATCTGAGTCTTCAACTTCCATCTGTGTCCCCTTGTTGTTGTGTCCCATCTCTGGAACATTCTGTCTCTGTCCACTTTGTCAATTCCTCTCAGTATCTTATATGTTGTTATCATGTCTCCCTATCTTTCCTGTCCTCCAGTGTCGTCAGGTCGATTTCCTTAACCTCCCTCGTAGGACATACCCTTAGCTCCGGGACTAGTCTTGTTGCAAACCTTTGCACTTTCTCGAGCTTCTTCACATGCTTGGCTAGGTGTGGGTTCCAAACTGGTGCTGCATACTCCAATATGGGCCTAACGTACACAGTGTACAGGGTCCTGAACGATTCTTTATTAAGATGTCGGAATGCTGTTCTTAGGTTTGCTAGGCGCCCATATGCTGCAGCAGTTATTTGGTTGATGTGCGCCTCAGGAGATGTGTCTGGTGTTATACTCACCCCAAGATCTTTTTCCTTGATTGAGGTTTGCAGTCTCTGGCCCCCTAGGCTGTACTCCGTCTGCGGTCTTCTTTGCCCTTCCCCAATCTTCATGACTTTGCACTTGGTGGGGTTGAACTCCAGGAGCCAGTTGCTGGACCAGGCTTGCAGGCTGTCCAGATCCCTTTGTAGTTCTGCCTGGTCCTCGTCCGATTGAATTCTTCTCATCAACTTCACATCATCTGCAAACAGGGACACTTCGGAGTCTATTCCTTCCGTCATGTCGTTCACAAATACCAGAAACAGCACTGGTCCCAGGACTGACCCCTGTGGAACCCCGCTCGTCACCGGCGCCCACTCTGACACCTCGCCACGTACCATGACTCGCTGCTGTCTCCCTGACAGGTATTCCCTGATCCAATGTAGTGCCTTCCCTGTTACCCCTGCCTGGTCCTCCAGCTTCTGCACTAATCTCTTGTGTGGAACTGTGTGGAACTGTGTGTGTGTGTGTGTGTGTGTGTGTGTGTGTGTGTGTGTGTGTGTGTGTGTGTGTGTGCGCGCGCGCGCGTACGCGTGTGCGTGCGTGCGAGAGAGGCATAACGGAAATTTCTCTGCCTTCTAACCAGCGTCACACTTTCATTTTTTCAATTTAAGTTATCGAAGGTCAGGTTACGCCACTATTGCCTGGGTATCTGACTGATGAAGATTAGAATTACAAGAACAATGTCTTCCTATATTGTTCGAGGATGGCTTCATATATTAGAGATCCATTTGCAGAATTGTCTCAAGAGTGTCACTCTTCGTCACTCATTGTCACTCATTGTCACTCACTGTCACTCACTGTCACTCATTATATCACAGGTGAGCGCTGTAATAATAACTGACAGACTGTCCCCCACTGTACCTTGGCACTACGTCAATCATGTCTCCTCTAGCAGTTACAGGCACTCTACGACCCTTCATATGCTTGGGAAGTGTGTGCCTCCAGGCTTAGGTAGGGTTGTTCAGCACTGAATTGGTACATCAGTCACCCTCCTTGAATCAAGTCTGATAACCTCCTATTCTACATGCTCAAAATGACCTCTACGGGTTTAGTCCTTCCATATTATTGTAATATTAACCTTCCATGACATTTCTTTGCTTCCCGGCACTGTGTGGCAACTTTTTTCTAGGCAGTGTGTTGTACTTGTCTTCCTGGCAATATGTGGCACTTGTCTTCTGAAAATACATTAGGTTAGGTGAGGTCAGACACACCAGTAAACACAACTTCCTCTTAACGTGGGTCACAGTAGAACACTGACTCTCCTCTGAAGCTGTGGGTCATCTGACCGGGGTCTTCCACTGGCTTACCTCCCCACACTCTCTAACTAATCGAGAGCCACATCTGATTTTGTTTATCATCTGATTCCTCAGTGCCTCACTTGAGCGTGCTGGATCTGCACAAGAACAACTTGACCAGCCTCCCGCCGGAGGTGTTCACGCCGCTGACGGAGCTCCAGATTCTCTACCTCTACAAGAACAACATCAAGGTCTGTATTATTATATTCACGGGGAAGAGCTAAACACATAACAGCCATACAGGGCCTGGCTAGCGAGAGAGAATCAGGGTTGTACGAAGGGAATGTAGCTCAAATTTCTTAAATGACGATGACTGTCCTTCGTACTACACTGCCGCATATTTGGTCATTACATCTACTGTCCTCCAAACAAGCGTTAGTTATTGCACGCGTTAAAATGCGTCAATTTTTACACGATGTATCTAAAGAGCTACAAAATTTCATGCATTGATTCCAAGGAAGGTTAGGTTAAATTAATCTAACCTAAATTTACATTAATTTTCATCAAATTAAGCACCAATAACTAAATAACATAAGAGTCTTATGTTATTTGGTTATTGGCTGCACAGAACACATG
This sequence comes from Cherax destructor, assembly GCA_009830355.1. Taxonomy (NCBI): domain Eukaryota; kingdom Metazoa; phylum Arthropoda; class Malacostraca; order Decapoda; family Parastacidae; genus Cherax; species Cherax destructor. Next base: position 216,866 of record WNWK01002028.1, on the reverse strand, counting down.
GTCACTATTTAAAGTGTCAAGAACTCTACGCTCTCTATTGAATTTGAAGGACGGGATATATTATAGGCCTAGATGATTGGCGTATGCCTATATCACGTATGTTTGTTCAAAAATAATATATTCCCATGACGGTCCCTCTGATATACCGTAGTTGGACAAAATAATATGAACACTTTGTTCTATATCATTATTTATTTTCAATATGGAGTTGGTTCTCAGTTTGCAGCTGAAACAACACCAGGTCCTCGAGGAATTGATTCATATAGCACTTGAGCAGTATCTAGGGGAATTTTGAGTTATTCCTCAAGCAAAAGTTGCTGTAACTCTCCCAAAGACGACGGTGGAGGAAACCGGTTCCAGACTTGCTGTTCCAATTGACCCCACAGATGCTCCATAATATTTAGATCCGGCGAATGTGGAGCCAATCCAAGTGTTAGACTTCACTTTCATGTTCGTCATGTTAATTCTGAACAACTAAAGCGGTGTGAGTTGGTGTTCATATCGCCATTTAACACATACATGTGTTACATTTAACTCATTTCAACACATTTAACATCATTCGACAGTTCAATCAGCAAGTATTGATATAGTTTGCGCAACACCTTTGTCTCTTATTCGTAAATACTTGTAAAACCTTCTTAGCTTCCACAGTTACTAAACAATGGAAAGTTTTATGGCAGTAAGTCACTCGTTACTCTCTACTGTCACTCTTTGTTGACCAGTTGCAATGTCTTGAACATATCCCAGTGGTACCCTGGCAATTATTGTCGCTTTCATCCCTCGTGCTATAACCTATTTGTTTTCCACAAACATTTTCATTCCATGTTGGGTTTAGGTTCGGGAATGACCTGTCTAGTGCTGACTAATAAACCTGCTGAAGTGTTCCTCCCTTCTTATGTTCTACCTTCTACTTGAACACTCCGTCATCTTTCATGCAAACAGTAAACGCACAAAGCATTCTAACACTCACTTCACTCGTTTTAACTCATACTTCGTCTATTCTAATTCAAAATTTACTCATTTTGTTTTCACATTTTCTAACTCACACTTTATCCATTCTCCTCAGTACCATCAACTAACATACCTATCCTCAGTACCATCAACTAACATACCTATCCTCAGTAACATCAACTAACATACCTCTCCTCAGTACCATCAACTAACATACCTATCCTCAGTACCATCAACTAACATACCTCTCCTCAGTACCATCAACTAACATACCTCTCCTCAGTAACATCAACTAACACACCTATCCTCAGTACCATCAACTAACATACCTATCCTCAGTAACATCAACTAACACACCTCTCCTCAGTAACATCAACTAACACACCTCTCCTCAGTAACATCAACTAACACACCTCTCCTCAGTAACATCAACTAACATACCTCTCCTCAGTAACATCAACTAACATACCTATCCTCAGTAACATCAACTAACACCTCTCCTCAGTAACATCAACTAACACACCTCTCCTCAGTAACATCAACTAACATACCTCTCCTCAGTAACATCAACTAACATACCTATCCTCAGTAACATCAACTAACAGAGGCTTTCTGAAGAACCTTAAAATTCTAGAACCCAGTTTTAACTCCTTTTTTTCTGTTTTGGTTTAATGTGTTCAGCTGCAGGTAGCAGGCTAAGCTACCTATGCCAGTGGGTGCAGAACATCCCATCAAGCTACACTACTACTCAAAGTCTGACTCCACAAGGTCGTGTTTCGCCCATGGAGAGGAAACAGATCCAGGTGCAAAATGGGTCATTCATTATGTAAACAAAGTATGCAAATTTCCTTTAGTGAGTGCGGAATTATATTATACGTGAAACATGCATAATTCTCTGTCGCGGCCTGGAAGCCTCGTTTACGAAACTTACGATGAAATATATTTATTGGCTGTGGGAGCGTATGAATATTATAATGAACGAACATTGCTCTAACGGTGACGTAAGTGCATTAGCTTAAAGCACCTAGACAGGCAGCCCCCTTCATTAACGTTAAGTGAAGTTGATGAGTCCATTAACTGCACAGGTTATACTGATAAATATTTAGCACAGTGCTTCTGGATAATCCACGCAGCGCTGGTCGAGACATTACCGTGTCTTCTTCATCGGGAGGACGGGATAACCTGGCTGCCAGAGTAGCGTTTGTGCCCAAGGGTGACCGAGCCTCTTGCTGCTCCCTCCGCTGATTGATCCACACGGGTTTAGCGCTTCACGTCAATATAATGTTCTTCCTGCGCCCGAGTTATCAACACATTTACATGCTTGCAATAATGTTGCTGGAATTACCGACAACATGTTAGGTAGAAGGAGACAAGAGCAATTCATGCGACATTTTTATTGTGGCGACGTTTCACTTGACAAAGCTCCTGGAGAGCGAAACGTTGCCACAATAAAAATGTCGCGTTAGCTTCACGTGTGTCCTTTTACCTAACAAATTTACATCATTGATCTTAACAGTAAATAATGATTATGTGAAGAAAACTTCAGGATGATTCAGCTACATATAAAAAGAATTGACTTGGTATGAAGTATACATATCAAGGCTTAAACTAAATATCTCCCAGATGGATAACACCAGAGGCTCTCCGACCTTTTTTTTCCTCCGTTTCATCCAAAGTTTCCCCAAAATAACTTTGAGAATTCATGTTGTTATCGCCCTCAAGTTTTCAGTTTTGTTGTTCCATAATGAAAGAAAAGTCCGGATTGCTAATGGACTGTTTAGACACCAATTAACAAATTCTGTTGACGAAATTGGTGACCTGGTTGACACATGATAAGAGAGCTTCGTCTGATAGGATTCATCGCTGATGTATCCTAAACAGAAAAAATCGATGTTAAGGCTTCATAGGTTCTAATTTGCCAATCCACTTCAAAAAATTATGTAACATTTTTATCGTAAAATAACGTCAGAATGCCTCTTTCTTGCCCTTCTGTAACACAGAGGAATTGAGGCAACTGCTTCAAACTTACGACAATTAGTCTCTGACACAACGTGATGTTCTGGGTATTCATGGTAAAGAAGAGAGAGAAGAGAGAGAAAGAGTGAGTGAGAGAGAGTGAAGGGTGAGAGGAAGGGAGAGGGTGAGTAATCCTTTCTCATCCGTCACATTAATACCTGCTCCCCAAGGACTGGGAAGAAAGGGGATGAGGCGACAAAATATGTGAAAGGAAGCTTACTAGAAAGAAGTTGGTAGCAACTCTCTACCCAGCTACTTCTACCTTACATGTCGGCCAGGAAAAGTGAAGTTAGTAGTCGCCTTTATCACGGAACTCATCGACGCCATTAAAAAATGTAAAGAAAAGGCATAATTATATCGACTATTATTTAGGTACGACACTGTGACCTGGTTATGACATGTTATTTTCAAGAAGAAATGTATTAATAATAATAATAAAATAATAATAATACTAATAATGTTAGATACATGTTCATGGGCTTCCCCAAGTGGTTTCTGTAACGAGGTTTATTTTATTGAACACTCCTAGATAAAATATATTCACCGTATTTTCCTGCGTATAAGACGCACGAGCATATAAGCCCTATAAGACGATATCTCCAAGCAGTTGTAACGTAACTTAACTTTAGTAAACTGCTAAAGCGTAACCCAAAGCCTTTCCCTTTACAATGGCCTTGAGCATATAAGGCGCATGCTGATTTTCCAAGACGTTTTGTGGGGAAAATAACGCGACTTACATATAGGAAAATACGGTAGCTTAAAATCAGCTCTAGCATGATAAGTCTTCAGCATTTCTTCCTCCATCTCTCTGTACATCCGTATCCGTCAGTCTGCTTCTTAACTGTGAAAAGTAATTTCCGCCAAGAGTCATTCACATAACTGCTTAAATTGCCCAACTCTCGCACACGTCTCCCCGCCAGTATAAGCAATTGGCTGCAACAGCAACAGCAACATGGAACTCTGAATATGAGTTAATATACTGGCAATTTGTTACCTAAATAATCTAATGTAACTCGATTCACGAAACCGTAATTTTAATCCAATGTAACACTTGCACATCAGTACTAAAATTTTGAAGCCAATCAGAGATGACATTAACTTCACTGAAACAACTGCGTTATTGTCATGTCTTATATGGGAAATTAATGTATACACAACTTAAGAATTCAAATTAATATACACACAACTTAATAAGAATTCAAATCTTTCTCTAAGTTTAAAGGCAATCAAATGATTTATTCTCAAAATATCGCACAGAAATCAGGCAGGAAGGGAAAAAATCCGACAATCACTAGTTACGCTTAATATATTTATGTTGTTCTCTAGTGTATCTTACACAGAACAACTTGTTTCAGTTTCAAAAACACCAGCCTATTGGTTTCACTTACATGAGAGTGAAACTAATTCTCAGCTGAAAATCCCTTTCTCCCCGTTAATAATAAAATGAATTTAATTTCTACAAGTACATGTACAAGGTATACAGACCATAGCTGACATCAATGACATACTACTATATAGAAAGCCGCTTGTTATGCACAGCATTTCCCGCAAATTAGGTCAATTTTGTTCCCAGGATGCGACCCACACCGGTCAACAGTTACAGCAGGTGTCTTAAGGAAACACTTCCCGTTTCCACCCGTACTGGGAATCGAACCCCGGTCTTAAGTGTGTGAGCTGAGTTTGCTGGAGTGGCGACCGAAAAACATCTAGATTGATAAACTCATAGGAATCAGACAACAACAAGGTAGTTAAGCTTGTGCAAAGAAAGTGTTTGGTGATGGCTCTAAACTCTTAAATCAAGAGTCCTTCGCCATCATCAAGGAGCCCCCTTTAAAGGTCATAGAAGTTAACAGTAACTAGTGGATTGCTATTAAATTGTCAATTCAATAGTGATTATGCTGACAAACAGGGGAGGCGCTGGCAAAGTCAGTTGTTTTATGGTGAAATGATTATATGGAGGATTAGTCACCTTTGTATATGTCTGTCTGACCTTCCATGATCAGGTTCTATGGTTCTTCTGTTTCTTTCGATTGTCTTGTCTTTGATTTATTTTATCATTTCTCTTCGTCGTTCACTGACAACACCAACACCACTAGTCTGAACAACACCAGTGACACCACCTAACTGACTACCAACATTTCAACGCTTACTACCACCACGGCCACCGCTACCACCAGTAATCTAACCACCAATAACACTTACACTATCATAACTACTCTCCATAGACACCACCAAAACTCCCACTACCACCACCAAAACGACATATATATATATATATATATATATATATATATATATATATATATATATATATATATATATATATATATATATATATATATTTATATATATATGTGTGTGTGTGTGTGTGTATGTATATATATATCCCTGGACTTCCTACTCATTTCTGCAACATAACATACTCATGGTGATGTATTGATTGCAACACGAAAACCCTAGAGCTGTTTTTCAACTACCCCCTCCCCTCCGTGGTTGCTTTGCATTTTCTCTCGTTCGTGTTTTTTGCATAATGCAAATACCACTTGCCGACTCTTACCTCAGTTCTCTAGACTTTTTCCTTCCTCTTCCTTTGCTATTTTCTCTTATTAATCTGTGCTTCTTAAAGCCCATAAAGTGCCAATAAAATTAGTTTTATTAAGAAAGTGCCTCAGTAAAGAGGTATTACCAAAATCGCTTCTACAGAACAGGTTGGTAAATCTGTCTTCGACCACTTTTAATCAATTCCACAGGTTAGTAATTACTAAGAGTACTGATTGCTAAAACATGAAATAAAAATGTTATTTATTGAAGTGAGAAAGGCTAAACAAAACTTCGTTAACATGGTGCCACTCGAGTGGCAAGACCATTTATTTGATTACATATATAAGGGGTAGAGAATAATGAGACGGAAAACTGAACGTTTACATGCCAGAAAAAGTCACAACCTCATAACCCGGAGTTTGCTGTTAACTTGTGTGTTGAACTTATCCCGTGACCAACACACAGCCCTCGGATATGGGTTAAGTTTCAGGCCTACTACTGGGAACACTAATTATGTTGACCTTGCCAAGTCTTTTTGCAATCTAGAAAAACAAGGGGACCTATTCCATGAAACGTTCAACAGTTTGCAAAGGCATGATATATGGGGCTTTGCTCAGATCTCACAGATATGTCAAGTCGTACCGTGAATTAAATAAAGCTCCTAGACTTCACCAAATGCGATAGCAATTATGGACAAGGTACCTGGAGTTTACCTGGAGAGGGTTTCGGGGGTCAACGCCCCCACGGCTCGGTCTGAGACCAGGCCTCATGATGGATCAGGGTCTGATCAACCAGGCTGTTACTGCTGGCCGCAGAAGATTATAGCGCGAAAATGAACATTGTATTAAAAGACAGGAAAACCTACATGCCCCTTAAAAAGAACACATTGGACCAGGTTAATAGTATGTTTAATAAACAACTTATAACCTAACTAATAGATAACGAGGAATTAAACAGTTATCAGTTGGGTCTGCGACACGGTCTGATTAAAACCCACAAGCCCAGTTTCCCAGCCAGACCTATTATTAGCTCAGTAGGTTCGGCGACCTATGCCTTGTCAAAATGGTTGGTAAAAATATTAATTCCAATTCTGGGCAACAAATGTGAAGCTCACATAAAAAAAAAACATTGATCTCATTGACAAATTGCAAAATGTTAAAATATCTAATGATTTTATACTAATAAGTTTTGATATCATGGCTTTGTTTACCTGTGTATCTGTTCCCGATTTGTTTTCTTATCTAGAAGAAGAATTAGATGTGTTCTCCGTACCTTTCGATAACACCATTACTGCGCTGATTATGAGTGCTTGAATGCAAGTTTGAGTTAGAAGGGAGATACTCTGCTCAAAGGTGGGGAATGGCTGTGGTAAATGCATTGTCTTCCCTACTGAGCAATCAATATATGGAGTTTCTCGAGGCTCTTGAAAGACATTCCGTCCTGTAAAGCTAAATGCCTCAGTTATGTGGATGACATCTTGTGTCTTTGGCGGAATGATATGGTCATGGATATGTCGTGCCGAATAGGTAAAACGTGTGATAGCAAAGCTATTTAAGCCATAATTTCGCAAAAATTATTCTGAACCTAAGGAAAAAATCATATTTCATTGTGTTTATTGTTAAATTATTGTAAACGTATCTAAAATATATTTAGTTGGGTTAAGCTAAATTAAATTGCGCTTGTTATAATAAGGTTAGGTAAGTTTTCTAAGGTTCTTTTGGTACAAAATTATTAATTTTTACATTAACATAAATGAAAAAAATATATAAGAGAAAATATATGAGAATATTTTAGAGAGGACTTAATTTTAAACGAGTTCTTGTTAATTGACTAATTTTACCTATTCGGCACGACATTTTTACCGCGTGTTAACGCTCAGGTCTAGTCTGTTAAATTAACCGTGGAGAAAGAAGTGGAATCTAAACGTCCATTCTTAGATATGTTGATAACCAGGTTAACAGAAAGTTCAAATTTACAACATATAGGAAAGCCACTAATGAGTGCTCGTACATTAGCTACTATTTCATCCATGTGACAAGAGTAAACAGCAGTGTCTTTCTGGTGGCCCGTGGCCTGGTAGCTAAAGCTCTCGCTCCACACGGTGAGGATCCTGGTTCGATTCCCGGCGAGGGTAGAAATATTGGGCGTGTTTCCTTACACCGGTTGTCTATGTTCATCAGTAAAATGGCTAGGCCTATATACCTTGTACATGTACTTGTAGAAATTAAGATGATATCATTATTATTATTTTCTTTATCGGCTTTCTCGATGAAGAAATTAGGAAAATATTTGATATTGCCAAGAAACTGCGATTCCCTAAGTACTTCCTGGAATCAGCATTGTTGGTAGCTAGGAAAACTTGTCATAGGACTGAACGTAGGAAATTACTTCAGATCAAGAATGTGCTCCTTCCTTCATACATTGAGAATTTATCTGTCCTGCTGAATGTCCTTAAAATATTTAACATAGATGTAGTTTTAAAGAATTCACGTACTGTTAAAAGTATTTTGATAAAGAATTCTACTCAACACTGTGTTGGTGGGGTTTACAGAATTGGTTGCAATAGTTGCAACTCATCCTATGTGGGACAGACAAAACTCTAGATGTCAGGATAACACAACACCGATATACAATACAAACTGCGCAGGAATCAAATGGGATTTTCAGCCACCTTAGAGACTGTAATAACCCAGCAAACTGATCAGAAGCTAGAGTAATCGTCCCTTGTTCCACAAAGTGACTTAAATACTGTAGACAGGTGAGGTGAAGCAGTCGTAGGCGACATCACACTGGACAAATCGACATGGAAATAGGTCATGTCTATAGGTTAGGCAACATCTTGGGATCTCAATAAAGGGAATTCTTCACTTGCCTAATGTATAGACATGACCTACTTGTAGACTTGTCCACTGTGATATTGCCTACGACTGCTTCACCTCACCTGTCTTCTGTTTATAAGTCACTTCTTCGCTCATATGCTGTATTCTTTTCAAGACTGATAGACTGATTACCTCAAACTCGTTCTGATCTTCAAAATTCTCCTTTGTATGGACTGATGAAGCAACTGTGTGGCGAAACGTTTCCTCAATAAAGATACCCAAGTGTTGCACATGTGTCTAATTTATCCATATGTATCACCACAACCAATGACATCAAGACATATCCACCACGACCATGACTAATCGCTATCGCAATTAATATATGTATACTTCCATCCATCACTACTATAGCCACCACAACTAACCACAATCACCACATGAACCACCATGAAGAACACCATACCCACCATTACTAGAACTAATCACCATGGTAACCACCATAACCACTCCCATCACCACCACCATACCCACTACCCCAATATTATATCCACCACGGCTAACCTCCACCATTACTAATAACCAGCACCACCACTTCGACTAACCACCACCATTAAGACTAACCATCACCACCACGACTAACCATCACCACCACCACTACGACTAACCATCACAACCATCACTACGACTAACCACCACCACTACGACTAACCAGCACCACCACTACGACTAACCATCACCACCACCACTACGACTAACCACCACTACGACTAACCATCACCACAACCACTACGACTAACCATCACCACCATTACTACGACTAACCACCACCACTAACCACCACCACCACGACTAACCACCATCTCCAAGGCGGGCTGACCCTTTTATTTTCGATGAATGCCTCGCCGCGCCACCACCATTCGGAACTTAATTAACCAGGTTCCTGGCTGGAATTGAGCCTCCGAGAAGAATTCCAATTCCAGACGCGTTCCAGCATTTGTTGTCCCTTACGCTCGGAGAATTGGTTTGCATTGTATTAATAGGATTCTTTGGGGCAGAAAAGCTGCTAATGCATAGGTTGAAATTACTTTACAATATGTGCATGTGTGTGTGTGTGTGTACACGTTGGCAGTTTCCCACCGAGGCGGGGTGACCCAAAAAGAAAGAAAAAAACTTTCATCATCATTCAACACTTTCACCTCACTCATTCATAATCACTGTCTTTGTAGAGGCGCTCAGATACGAGAGCTTAGACGTCCCTCCAAACTGCCAATATCCCAAACCCCTCCTTTAAAGTGCAAGCATTGTACTTCCCATTTCCAGGACTCAAGTCCGTCTCACCAGTTTCCCCGAATTCCTTCAAAAAATATTACCCTGCTCACACTTCAACAGCTCGTCAGGTCCCAAAAATCATTCGTCTCCATTCACTCCCATTTAACACGCTCACACATGCTTGTTGGAAGTCCAAGCCCCTCGCCCACAAAACCTCCTTTACCCCCTCCCTCCAACGTTTTCGAGAACGACCCCGGCCCCGCCTACCTTCCCTTACAGATTTATACGCTCGCCAAGTCATTCTACTTTCTTCCATTCTCTCTAATTGACCAAACCACCTCAACAACCCCTCTTCAGCCCTCTGACAAATACTTTTAGTAACTCCACACCTTCTCCTAATTTCCACACTCCGAATTTTCTGCATAATATTTACACCACACATTGCCCTTAGACAGGACATCTCCACTGCCTCCAGCCTCCTCCTCGCTGCAGCATTTGCAACCCATGCTTCACACCCATATAAGAGTGTTGGTACCACTATACTTTCGTACATTCCCTTCTTTGCCTCCATGGATAACGTTTTTTTGTCTCCACACATACCTCAATGCACCACTCACCTTTTTCCCTTCATCAATTCTATGGTTAACCTCATCCTTCATAAACCCATCCGCTGACACGTCAACTCCCAAATATCTGAAAACATTTACTTCTTCCATAATCCCTCTCTCCAATGTGATATCCAATTATTCTTTATCTAAATCATTTGATACAATCATCACCTTACTCTTATCTTTGTTCACTTTCTACCTTTACACACCCTATAATATATATATATATATATATATATATATATATATATATATATATATATATATATATATATATATATATATATATATATATATATACATGTATATATACATGTATATATATATATATATATATATATATATATATATAACATGTTTATATATATATATATATATAATATATATATATATATATATATATATATATATATATATATATATATATATATATATATATATATATAATAAAAGGGGTCCACCTCTGGTACAAATTGTGGGACCCATAGCCTCGGAGAAGTGGATAAAAGGCTTCAAGGAAGAATATTTGGATTTCTTCCTGATGCCATTTGAATATTCCACTTCTCCTACCACCCCATCTTTTAATTTTTTTACCAATAGGTATGTTTTATTACATAATATGGTACAAAAGATTTGAGAGATACATTGTTGATATAAAGATGGCATATACAGTACACGAGGTGAGATATACATGTCTAGTACATATTGTTACATCTTTGTCACTGATTATAATGCGAAAATCTCATCCAGCTCTTCCGAGCTGGTGCGCGTGCCCAAAATACAGTATGCATTACCCTCTGAACAGCAGCGCTGAGTCGCTGGAACAGAAAACTAGCTGCCCTGGGATCCCTAGTTACCCTGTTGAGTCTTTTGCCCAGCTCCTTGAGGAACTTAGATGCACTCTTTCCCCATGAGCCAAGGGTCTCTGAGCCTATGGGAACAAACATATAATGATGGGCAAGTTCTCCATATTTTCTCGACTTCTGGGACTCCCTGAAGGTGGCAGCAGCCCCTCCTTCCTCCCTGGTGTACTGGAGATAGGTATCAGCCAAGGTAGATGCACATGTGTAGTCCCACAACACCTGCTTGCCGTCTGTCCAGGCTTGAAGGGTGATACCATCTGGACGCTTTTGGTTGCCATCAGATCTGCATAGTTGGGGTGGTTCCCTTACTGCTGGGCATCCGGCTGTTGTGAGGCTCCTCTTGATAATGTTATTAACCTCTTCATGTCTTGCAATCTTTCCCTCGGATTTACGACACACAAGACCATGGTACCCGAATCGGTCTGCTGCTTCACTGCCACAAATACACCTGTGTTCGGCGAGAATAGGGGCGGCAAGTCGAAGGGCAACACCAATGCGGATGGTCTGTGGGTCGAGGCGTGTGCCAAGGCTGGAGTTGGGAACAGCCAAAAGAAAGTCCCCTGCATGAGGAGCTCTCACTGCAAGTAGGCGGGCTCTATCCTTCCCTGACACACTCTGAAGCATTGCTGAGGCTATATTCTCTACTATTGGGCCATCCCAGTGCGACTGTTTGTAGTTGTTGGGGGGAGCAGGCCTGGTTTCAGAGCCTGTTAGGTTATCCCAGATCCTGGCTCCATCAACGAACTTTTGGTCATGGATTCCAATCGTGTCCCTAAGATGTTCAGGGAGAATTGCTGCTACAAGCCCTCTGGATGCAATGCATGAAGACAGGAAAGCAGGTAGAGCAATCTGAGATGACTTGCGGACACCAATGCCTCCTAGTCTGACTGGGAGTGTAGCTTGGTCCCACTGCCCATCTTCTAGAGTAAGGTTAAGTACTTTAGTAAAGATCTGCCTCAGGATACTGTCATATTCGTGCAGTATAGGATTATCATATGAAGGAGCACATCTTAGGAAATATGTCAACCTGGGCAGACTCAAGCATTTTGTGAGGAGGTACAAGGCATCATGGGTGTCAAGATTGCCTATTCGTTGTTCCATTCTCCTCAATTCTTCCAGTTTCTTCCTGAGAATTGTGTCAATGGCATCTCTTCCCAGAGGTGCTCCAAGCAAGACACTATTAGTAGGGGCAATGACTGTTGCTCCTGGTAGTTTTGATAGCACTGCATCTATCACTTGTTGATTGACTGATATGATTTCACATTTGGATGGATTCAGGATGAGACCCATTTCCTGTCCCTGTGTCATCACCTATGTAAGATCATCTACAAGGGACTCCTTTGTACCTGCTAGTGTGCCATCATCCAGGAACCAGATGTTTAGCTCACTGGTCAGTCTTACTGTGATTTCCTAACTGCTATACAGAAGAGAAATGGTGCGAGAGGGTCCCCTTGCTGGACACCCTCTGATGATGTGATTTCATGCTCTCCAAACAGGAGCATTGATTCCTTGCTATATCCAGCTGAAACAAAAGGGAAGAGACCTGGAAAATGTTCTTGTACAGCTGCTAATACTACGTCCCTTTTCAGGAGATTAAATGCATTCTTGAAATCTAATTTAACCACTGCATTGTCCTCAGGCAGGTTGTCGATATATGCCCTTGTTGCATGAACCGCTGCTTCACTTCCTTGAGAGACCCCAAAGCCAAGCTGGTTTGGTTGAAGCATGATGGCTGCCTCTGCGCGAATACTTCTGACAGCAGCTTTAGAAACGAGGCGGCGAAACGTGTTGCCCACTGCGATTGGCCTAATTCCTCCATCCTTCTTTTAAGGGCACAAAGTGATGCTCCAAAAAGAAAGGTTTAATCTCGTCAGGAATCAGACCAGCCAAGGAATTGTTGACGAACCTTGTGATCCTGACAGCAGTGTCTCTGCAATCTCCCGATAACTGGATTAACCATTTCCTTTAAATGTTGTGGCCATATTCCAGTGTAACCCCAGCAGAGCCGGAAGGGAATGACATTATTGCTTTGTAAATGTCCGAGTCTTGCACAATCAGTGGTTCCACAGTGGGGACAGAGGTGTTGGAACTGTTGGTACCCCTGGTTTCCTGGCAGGGTGCTTTCCTCTAAGTGCTTCAGCAGTGTCAGCATCTCTGGGGGCAACTGTATCTTCACTGGTGATAATTCTGATTGCTCCCACTGTGTTGCCCTCTTCAATTTTCTTGCTCACTTGGACTCTGATTTTTCGCTGTCAGTGGAGTGAGTGGGGGTTCTGCCTCTCCCATTTTTGTGTTGATGGGGAAGGGAATGAGGTTATCAGCTCTAGGAAAGTCTCTTAAGGATTTAATGATCATTGAGGCTAGCCTCTTTCCCCTTCTTTCCGGCACAGCTAAGCAGACATTGCCAAAAAGTAGTAAGTTGTGCCATGCCTTGATGGTTGGTGGAGCATTTAGGATAGCAGAACCATCGTTTACTTTTATTAAGAGGTCTGTAAGTTTCCCAGCTGCGTGTGGACGGGCTGCTTTGGGAATATGTGTGAGTGTTCTGATACCTGTTGCTTTAATTGCTTCCAGGATATTATCTGATGAGATGAGATCTGTTGGAGTGGGTTCAGGTGCCTGAAGTGGCTCTGAGTCATCACTGTCCACAGGAGGACATCCTGAACCCGGGCAGCTGCCATGTTTACGGAGGAAACCATTAGAGTTGAGACAACGAAGCTGTAAACACGACCGACACTTGTCTCTCCTAGTATTGCCAGCCGTGCCATTTCCCTGGCTGCTTGCTTCCTCCTGACTGGCATTCATCTGGCTAGGTAGACTGTAGTGGAGTACGACATGCTGGGTGGGTAAGGTGCGTGGAAGGTAGTGAACTTGACCGTGGTGGCCTGGTAGGGCTTGAGGGGTGTCGCTGGGATTTGGGTGAGGGAGGCGCTGGTAGTTGGGTGGGGGTCGCCAGGGGAGAGGAGTGAGGGGATGGATTTTGCACTCTATATATTGTTCACACTGTCTTACAATACACACAATACACACAATACACACAACATTATTTGTTTTCCATGTACGTCATGAAAGATGTGGGTATGTGCACTGTTGAACACCAGTGTCTTCCTTCACCACCTACACACAGCGCCTCTTCCCTCTCCCCTGTGGCGTGGGGAGGAGGCACTGGTCACTCCCTCGTTAACATTAACCACACATTGTTTTTTCCATAACATATGTCTCTAATTATTCCATGCATCGACACGTAATCATTTCTAGGTTAACTGGAAGCATGGCGCATGGTGCTGGAGGTAGATGTTTTTATGAGAGATTTCCGAGGTTTGTATATACGATAATCTTGGCCGGCACACAGTGTAGGCCTTATTCTCCCCCACCCACACTGGCCATCTTCCACACTACCACCACTCACCAACCTTCACAAACTGCACATCATTTCCACTATTTGCGTTGAAACGATGCACTGTAATGTTTTCTCACTGCACTGGAATCTTCCCAAAGTATTCACACTGAGTCCTGTTCAGTCTTAGATCTGGTCAGCCTCGTTGATCAGTACTTATCCTTGAAAATCCCGCAGCTAGCCCGCCACACGTCTTGCCATGCCAGCGGCATATAAACCGTCATAGAGTTGTGAGGAAGTGGAATATATATATATATATATATATATATAAGCTCTCAAAAACATTGATGAGAAAATCGACAGTTTAATTATCTTGATGTGAAGAATAATAGTGTACATAGGAACAGTTATTTGTTGGTTTTCAGTAAATTTTAAATTTAAAATCTTTATTAACCTTAATTAAAACATCTAGGAAGGGCAATGAATTATTTTCTTCGAACTCAACAGTAAAATTTATGAGCTAAGCTATTTAATTAACAAGGAAATGGTTTATGTCTACATTCTTAGGCATAAGGCACAAAATATCATCAACATATCTATACCACTTAGCTCTATTAGGAAGGATTGTGTTAAGCAATCTTGTTTCAAAAAATTTCATGTATAAATTACTAAGAACAGGTATGGCAATGGGAAATCCTCTCTCGCCTGTTCTTAGTAATTTATACTTGGAATTGCTTAACACACTCCTTCCTAATAGAGCTAAGTGAAATAGATATGCTGGACAGAGACAGGAAGTTCCAGAGATGGGACACACCAACAAGGGGTCACACTTGGAAGTTGAAGACTTAGATAAGTCACAGGGATGTTAGGAAGTACTTCTTCTGTCATAGAGTTGTGAGGAAGTGGAATAGTCTGGAAAGTGATTTAGGGGCACGATCCATAAACAGCTTTCAGAAGAGGTATGATAAATCTTATGGAGCAGGGAGAGAGTGACCTAGTAGCGACCAGTGAAGAGGCGGGGCCAGGAGCTGTGAATAGACCCTTGCAACCACAATTAGGTGAGCGCACACACACGCAGACACACACACACACACACACACACACACACACACACACACACACACACATAGTAGAGTTACAAGTGGAGGGGGAAGCAGGAAGGGCTGCACAAATGAAGCCAAACTACAAGAAAGGTGACTATGTGGGCATGAGGAACTTCCTGCACAGAGTTCAGTGGGACAGAGAGATGGCAGGGAAGTCAGTAGACGAGATAATGGAATATATGACAACAATTTGCAAGGAAGCTGAGGAGAGGTTTATACCCAAGGGTAACAGGAGAAGCGAAAAAGACAGGATGAGCCCATGGTTCACCCAAAGGTGCAGGGAAGCCAAAACCAAGTGTGCCAGGGAATGGAAGAGGTACAGAAGGCAAAGAACCCCGGAGAATAAGGAGAGCAGTCGTAGAGCCAGAAATGAATATGCACAGATCAGAAGGGAGGCCCAAAGACAGTACGAGAATGACATAGCAGCGAAAGCCAAATCTGACCCAAAGCTGCTGTACAGCCACATCAGGAGGAGAACAACAGTCAAGGACCAGGTGATCAGGCTGAGGAAGGTAGGAGGGGAGGTCACAATAAATGACCGGGAAGTGTGTGAGGAGCACAACATGAGATTCAAAGAGGTGTTCATAGAGGAGATAGAAGGGCCTCCAGAAAGGAGGAGAGGTAGGGTACACCATCAAGTGCTGGACACAATACACACAAATGAGGAGGAAGTGAAGAGGCTACTAAGCGAGATAGATACCTCAAAGGCGATAGGGCCAGATAACATCTCTCCATGGGTCGTGAGAGAGGGAGCAGAGGAGCTATGTGTACCCCTAACAACGATCTTCAACATATCTATCGAAACAGGGCAACTACCTGAGGTTTGGAAGACAGCAAATGTAGTTCCAATTTTTAAAAAAGGAGACAGGAACGTAGCACTAAACTACAGACCAGTGTCACTGACATGTATAGTATGCAAGGTCATGGAGAAGATAGTCAGGAGAAGAGTGGTTGAGCACCTAGAAAGGAATGAGCTTATCAACGACGGCCAACACGGTTTCAGGGACGGGAAATCCTGTGTCACAAACCTACTAGAGTTCTACGACAGGGTGACAGCAGTAAGACAAGAGAGAGAGGGGTGGGAAGATTGCATATTATTGGATTGTAAGAAGGCGTTTGACACAGTTCCACACAAGAGATCAGTGCAGAAGCTGGAGGACCAGGCAGGGGTAACAGGGAAGGCACTACATTGGATCAGGGAATACCTGTCAGGAAGACAGCAGCAAGTCATGGTACGTGGCGATGTGTCAGAGTGGGCGCCGGTGACGAGCGGAGTTCCACAGGGGTCAGTCCTGGGACCAGTGCTGTTTCTGGTATTTGTGAACGACATGACGGAAGGAATAGACTCCGAAGTGTCCCTGTTTGCAGATGATGTGAAGTTGATGAGAAGAATTCAATCGGACGAGGACCAGGCAGAACTACAAAGGGATCTGGACAGGCTGCAAGCCTAGTCCAGCAACTGGCTCCTGGAGTTCAACCCCACCAAGTGCAAAGTCATGAAGATTGGGGAAGGGCAAAGAAGACCGCAGACGGAGTACAGCCTAGGGGGCCAGAGACTGCAAACCTCAATCAAGGAAAAAGATCTTGGGATGAGTATAACACCAGGAACATCTCCTGAGGCGCACATCAACCAAATAACTGCTGCAGCATATGGGCGCCTAGCAAACCTAAGAACAGCATTCCGACATCTTAATAAAGAATCGTTCAGGACCCTGTACACTGTGTACGTTAGGCCCATACTGGAGTATGCAGCACCAGTTTGGAACCCACACCTAGCCAAGTATGTGAAGAAGCTCGAGAAAGTGCAAAGGTTTGCAACAAGACTAGTCCCGGAGCTAAGGGGTAAGTCCTACGAGGAGGTTAAGGAAATCGACCTGACGACACTGGAGGACAGGAGAGATAGGGGGGACATGATAACAACATATAAGATACTGAGAGGAATTGACAAAGTGGACAGAGACAGAATGTTCCAGAGATGGGACACAACAACAAGGGGACACAGTTGGAAGTTGAAGACTCAGATGAATCACAGAGATGTTAGGAAGTATTTCTTCAGTCACAGAGTGGTCGGGAAGTGGAATAGTTTAGGAAGTGATGTAGTGGAGGCAGGCTCTATACATAGCTTTAAGCAGAGGTATGATAAAGCTCATGGCGCAGGGAGAGTGACCCAGTAGCGGCCAGTGAAGAGACGGGGCCAGGAGCTTTGACTCGACCCCTGCAACCACAACTAGGTGAGTGCAACTAGGTGAGTACACACACCCCTAGCGGGTTCGTATGAACAGATTGGATTATAAAGGGAATTATAAAGCTTTTGTGAGATATAATATTTCAAAGGACAGACGTAACATAAAAAAAGATTCAAATAGTGTATTACGAAGAGGAATATGAGACGTAATAATGACGACTTGTATAATGGAAGAAGCTGGAGAGAGATAAATCAATATCGGAAGAGGATGAGTCAAGAATCTTATCAGAGATTCACTCAGAAATGAATATATAATCCACCCAGGTAAGAGACGGCAATATTCGACTTGGTATTTACCAGAAAAGAAGTAGAAATTCTCAGTGTTGATCACCCTCACTTAAGTGTCCTGTTAGGAGTAAGGTATGCTGTATGATGCAACTTCGGAAGGTTAAATAAAATAAACATCGCATAAGATCTCACATTATCAGGGGTCTTGATAAAGTGAGATATGAAAATACTTGTAAATTTCACTATTTTTTCACAGTGGGTGTTCTGCCACAGTGGGTGTTCTGCCACAGTGGGTGTTCTGCCACAGTGGATGTTCTGCAACGGATATCATGCACTTGTCTCAAGACTGATGGGCTGAACACATTGACTCGAGGCTGAGGGACTGATTACCTAAAACTCCTCCTCTTTCCACCGTTCGTCTCTGTACCGGACTGAGGAAGTCACTTGTTGGTTGTTCGTTTGCATAATAAATATTCCCAAATGTTGAAGTGTCTAATTCTTCAAATTGGATGGATATTGCTATTAAACTGGAAGGTATGCAAACCTAAGCTGGTGAGGGGCTGGAGGCAGTGGAGATGTACAGTATCTGCACTCTGAAGGAGGAATGGGAATATTTGCAGTTTTGAACTGTAGTATCAGCGCCCCTCTTTCAATACAGTGATGGAGTGAGTGATAGTGAAAGCATTTCTTTATTCATTTACAAGAAGATTTAAATAAGTTGAGCAAATGGAGTAACAGTTGGATAATAAAATAACTATGGAAAGCGTCAGAGAGTGGAAAAGAGGATAAGTTAATACAGATCATAAAAAGAATAGATTGTATAATATAATAATAATAATAATAATATCTTTATTTCTACAAGTACATTTGTGTCTGTCCACGCAAGAGTATATGGCCTTGGTTTACCAATTTCGGGGATAGGTAGTTCTTGACATATGGAGGTTTATCTCGACTAAAACATTAATCATTCCTTCCTCGGGATGCTACCTAGTAAGGTTAATCAACACATAGGTACCTATTTACCTATTTCTAGATGAACCAGTGTATAGATATCTATATTTCTCCTTGCCAGAATTTGAAGCCAGGGTATTTCGATTGTGAGTGACTGGGCTTTATGGGGGAATTCAATGATCATGGCACCATTTGGGGGAAGCGGAATGGTGTAGAGGAACCTCAGTCCCAAGTGGCTTTGGAGAGCTATAGACGGTCAATATCAACGCAATTCCGAGCCCAAATTGTTAGCATGAGAGGGATAGAGTGGCGCTTGAAGGGCGGCAGGTCCGTCTATAGAGAGTTTTTCAGCTCAACAATCACCAAATTGGCCGAGTGCCTCTGTTATTATTCAACTGCCGATCTGAATGGCATGCTCACGGCCACGGAATCTGCTACACTGTTTTCACTTAAATGTATATAAATACATTTTAAAGTAAGAGTGCTACTTTCTTCATGTGGGTTTCATTGTTTTCTAACTCTAGTTTCCACATGGAACCACACATGGCTTGTTTGTTTATAAATTTACATCTTACAAATTTTTACACCCTTCAAATTACAGCCTAAGAAGTTGTTGTTGGAGATTTAGCCGGTATATTTCGCCGGCCCGGGTCTTTTCCAAGTGGTGGCCCGGCCTTGGCTCCCTTTCTCGGGAGTGTCTCAGACTAATGTCTGCCATGGGAGGAGGTACAAATACCTCCTCATCTTCTGGGACCAACTGTCCCCAGGCCTAGCCCCATTCCCCGCCCTCACGGGGCTCGTAGGGAGAAGCTAGGCCCATCTGGTCTGCCATCTTCCCCGCCCCAGGGGGGCTAGTGGGAATGGTAGTCTTGTGAGCTGCAGGTGGAAGCATGCTCTGGCTATCTCTCCATCGCCTAAGAAGTGTTATTCCACCCCAGCCCATTTCACAACTTAGTTCTGTCTAGAGTACACTGTTATCCTCAGGATGCTGACTCAGAATAGTCGACTAACACTCAGGTACCTATTCAAAGTGAACATAGGCAATAGATGTAGTAAGACTTTCCTATACGTCTCTACTTATACAGTCATGAATCAAATTATTAAAAATTCATTTTGTTATTTTTGTTACAAGATGTTAAGTTAGTTATACGTAGTTATACGTACTGGCAGACTAATGATGTTTTGGATTATGACATCACTTTTGGCTGTGTCCCTAACTCCGACCAAGGAATCTTTAGGCCATATCAATAAGACATCAGTTTTGGCCGGAGACAGCCCTTTTGTGAAAGGTTAACAAGCGCTGGGCCATTTAAAAAGAAAATGCCCATTTAGGTCAATCTTATTTTTGTGCGTGATTGCCTGTTTATAATTACTATTTCGTAGTTTCAGGAGCAGAATCAGAAGTTATTTTATCCTACATGTTTTCTAAGTTTTCTCCTGTAGTATTTCTTGTTATGTAATGTGGAGATACAAAGATTTATTTTAAACCTTTCCAGCCAAAGTGTCTTTATTGTTTTCGGCCTTTTATTATAACTCAAATTTTATAGCACAGGAAGCCATTTTACAGCTCTTTTCTGGACCTTTTCTACCTTATCTACAAGTGTTGTTAGATTTCACACATTCTAGATATAATTATCTACTTACAGTTTACAACTAATTGCTAAATGAGTTGAGCAATACACTTGGTGTCCCGTCTTTAGTAATATATAAATAAACAAATAGGTGGACTAGGGGCTCGAACCGCGGTCCGTATATGACATAACGACGCTCTACCCTCTAGGCTGGCCCGGGCCTCTAATAGAAAAGGATTGGAACTAATACAGTATTACATTCCGTCAGAGGCCCCAACTGTAACCCAACTATTGGTGCCTCTGGCGGAATTTAGTATTAGATCCGATTTCTTCCTATTAGGGGCCCAGGTTACCATCCTCTTTTAATTCACTCCATTAGTCAGTAACTCTCCGATGGAAATTTTCTTAGCATCCCTTCACGAAGCTCAACTAGTTGCACTTGTGGCTTCTTCTCCCTGGTGGAGGCACTAAGAACTCTCTTTTATCTTTGTTTTCCTCTCTTTTTATATAAAGTCTTTTTTACTTTTCATTATCCTGACTGGAAATTTTTACTGTTTTGTCCCATTCATTATAGAATCATTGTATAATATTTTATGCTGAAATCCACAGGTCATTTTGGCATCTCATTTATGTATTTTATTTATTTTTTCTCTTCTTGATTTCAATTCTTTATCTTCAGCACAACCAAAAACAGTAACCGGTTTTTGGTCAGTAGTGTCGTCAGTAGCTAGCAGTTATTAGCAAGTTCTGAACTCATATAAACATCAACATTAGATTTTGTTTTTTGTGTGCGCTCACCTATTTGGGGTTGCGGGGGTCGAATCACAGCTCTTGGCTCCGCCTCTTCCCTGGTCGCTATTAGGTCCATTCCCTCCCTGCTCTAAGAGCCTTGTCATACCTCCACTACATTACTCTCCAGATTGTTCCACTTCCTGACAACTCTGCGACATCCCTAACATCCCTGAGACTCATCTGAGTTTTCACCTTCCAGTTGTAACCCCTTGTTGCTGTGTCCCATCTCTGAAACAAGCTGTCCCTGTCCGCTTTCTCAATTCCTCTTGATCTACACACCCTCTACCCTTTAGGAATGGTAGAGGGTGTGTAGACCAAGTGTTTACAGTGAAACAGTATTCAGATAAGGGTAAAGAGGTTTTAGTTGCATTTATGGATTTGGAAAAGGCGTATGACAGGGTGGATAGTGGGGCAATGTGGCAGATGTTGCAAATGTATGGAATAGGAGGTAGGTTACTGAAAGCAGTTTTTACGAGGATAGTGAGGCTCAGGTTAGAGTGTGTAGGAGAGAGGGAAATTATTTCCCAGTAAAAGTAGGCCTTAGACAAGGATGTGTGATGTCACCATGGTTGTTCAATATATTTATAGATGAAGTTGTAAGAGAAGTGAATGCTCGGGTGTTAGCAAGAGGTGTGGGGTTAAAAGATAAAGAATCTAACACAAAGTGGGAGTTGTCACAGTTGCTCTTTGCTGATGTCACTGTGCTTTTGGGAGATTCTGAAGAGAAGTTGCAAAGGTTGGTAGATGAGTTTGGTAGGGTGTGTAAAAGAGGGAATTAAAAGTGTATATAGGAAAGATAAGGTGATGAGGATAAAAAAATTAGGTGACGTAAGATTGGATATCAGTTTGGAGGGAGAGAGTATGGAGGAGGTGAATGTATTCAGATATTTAGAAGTGGACGTGTTAGCAGATGGGTCTATGAAAGATGAGGTGAATCATACAATTGACGAGGGGAGAAAAAAAATGATTGGTGCACTCAGGAGTCTGTGGAGACAAAGAACTTTACCCATGGAAGCAAAGAGGGGAATGTATGAGAGTATAGTTATACCAACACTCTTATATGGGTGTGAAGCATGGGTGATGAATGTTGCAACAAGGAGAAGGCTGGAGGCAGTGGAGATGTCGTGTCTGAGGGCAATGTGTGGTGTGAATATAATGCAGAGAATTCGTAGTTTGGAAATTAGGAGGAGGTGCGGGATTACTATTATCCAGAGGGCTGAGAAGGGGTTGTCGAGGTGCTTCGCACATGTGCAGAGGATGGAACAAAATAGAATGAATTTGAGAGTGTATTAATCTGTAGTGGAGGGAAGGCGGGGTAGGGGTCGGCCTAGGAAAGGTTGTGTGCGAGGGGCTTGGACTTCCAGCAAGTATGCGTTTGCGTGTTAGATAGGAGTGAATGGAGAGAAATTGTTTTTAGGACTTGATATGCTGTTGGAGTGTGAGCAAGGAATCATTTATGAAGGTATTCAGGGAAACCGGCAGGCCGGACTTGAGTCCTGGAGATGGGAAGTACAGTGTCTGCACTCTGAAGGAGGGGTGTTAATGTTGCAGTTTTATAACTGTAGTGTAAGCGCGTCTCTGGCAAGAGAGTGATGGAGTGAATGATGGTGAAAGTTTTTCTTTTTCGGGCCACCCTGCCTTGGTGGGAAACGGCCGATGTGTTAATAACAAAAAATAATTTTATACGTCAGTATTTTATTCTGTCCTCTAGTGTCGTCAGGTTGATTTTCTTTACCTCCGAGACTAGTGTGTGTGTGTGTGTGTGTGTGTGTGTGTGTATGTATGTGTGTGTGTGTGTGTGTGTGTGTGTGTGTGTGTGTCTGCTTGCGTGTGCGCACGCGCACTCTCGCCAAGAATAAAAAAAACAAAGGTGATGAGGGGACCGCTAGCAACAGGTGGCTAATTTCCCTCCAGCCAAGTCTAATAATAAAAAAAAAGCCTATGGAAGAATCTCTAAGATCTGGCCAAAATTTCAAATTTGCCTCTGCTTGATATTCTGTCATGAATATACCGCCAACATTTGCAATTCATTGCAGAGAACCATGAATATATTTCGCGGGAAGGGTATAAAAAACTGTGGCTGCGTCCTTTGATAATGTTATTGTATTATGGTACTTCACCTGCCCGCCCTGTCTCTGGGACCCCTACCCAAGCCTTTTGCCTCTGGGACCCCTACCCAAGCCTCCTGTCTTTGGGACCCCGACCCAAGCCTCCTGTCTTTGGGACCCCGACCCAAGCCTCCTGTCTCTGAGACACCTACCCAAGCCTCCTGTCTCTGGGACCCCTACCCAAGCCTCCAGTCTTTGGGACCCCGACCCAAGCCTCCTGTCTCTGGGACCCCGACCCAAGCCTCCTGTCTCTTGGACCCCTACCCAAGCCTCCTGTCTCTGGGACCCCGATCCAACCCCTTTGCCTCTGGGACCCCTACCCAAGCCTCCTGTCTCTGGGACCCCTACCCAAGCCTCCTGTCTCTGGGACCCCTACCCAAGCCTCCTGTCTCTTGGACCCCTACCCAAGCCTCCTGTCTCTGGGACCCCTACCCAAGCCTCATGTCTCTGGGACCCCTACCCAAGCCTCATGTCTCTGGACCCCTACCCAAGCCTCCTGTCTGGGACCCCTACCCAAGCCTCCTGTCTGGGACCCCTACCCAAGCCTCATGTCTCTGGGACACCTACCCAAGCCTCCTGTCTGGGACCCCTACCCAAGCCTCCTGTCTGGGACCCCTACCCAAGCCTCCTGTCTCTGGGACCCCGACCCAAGCCTCCTGTCTCTGGGACCCCGACCCAAGCCTCCTGTCTCTGGGACCCCGACCCAACCCCTTTGCCTCTGGGACACCTACCCAAGCCTCCTGTCTCTGGGACACCTACCCAAGCCTCCTGTCTCTGAGACACCTACCCAAGCCTCCTGTCTCTGAGACACCTACCCAAGCCTCCTGTCTCTGAGACACCTACCCAAGCCTCCTGTCTCTGAGACACCTACCAAGCCTCCTGTCTCTGAGACACCTACCAAAGCCTCCTGTCTCTGAGACACCTACCCAAGCCTCCTGTCTCTGAGACACCTACCCAAGCCTCCTGTCTCTGAGACACCTACCCAAGCCTCCTGTCTCTGAGACACCTACCCAAGCCTCCTGTCTCTGAGACACCTACCCAAGCCTCCTGTCTCTGAGACACCTACCCAAGCCTCCTGTCTCTGAGACACCTACCGAAGCCTCCTGTCTCTGAGACACCTACCCAAGCCTCCTGTCTCTGGGACATCTACCCAAGCCTCCTGTCTCTGGGACACCTACCCAAGCCTCCTGTCTCTGGGACACCTACCCAAGCCTCCTGTTTCTGGGACACCTACCCAAGCCTCCTGTCTCTGGGACACCTACCCAAGCCTCCTGTCTCTGAGACACCTACCCAAGCCTACTGTCTCTGGGACCCCGACCCAAGCCTCCTGTCTCTGGGACACCTACCCAAGCCTCCTGTCTCTGGGACCCCGACCCAAGCCTCCTGCCGCTGGGACCCCGACCCAAGCCTACTGTCTCTGGGACCCCGACCCAAGCCTCCTGTCTCTGGGACCCCGACCCAAGCCTCCTGTCTCTGGGACCCCGACCCAAGCCTCCTGCCGCTGGGACCCCGACCCAAGCCTCCTGTCTCTGGGACCCCGACCCAAGCCTCCTGCCGCTGGGACCCCGACCCAAGCCTCCTGTCTCTGGGACCCCGACGCAAGCCTCCTGCCGCTGGGACTCCGACCCAAGCCTCCTGTCTCTGGGACCCCGACCCAAGCCTCCTGCCGCTGGGACCCCGACCCAAGCCTACTGTCTCTGGGACCCAGACCCAAGCCTACTGTTTCTGGGACCCAGACCCAAGCCTACTGTCTCTGGGACCCCGACCTAAGCCTCCTGTCTCTGGGACCCCGACCCAAGCCTCCTGTCTCTGGGACCCCGACCCAAGCCTCCTGTCTCTGGGACCCCGACCCAAGCCTCCTGTCTCTGGGACCCAGACCCAAGCCTCAGTCTCAGGGTGTTGGGTGTTAAGACTCGTTCAACGACAGTCTAGTAGTTCCACCTTGTTCAACGAGAGTTTGGTAGGCGTTTCAACTCGTTAATTGAACGTAGGGTTTACGTTCTAACTTGTTCACTGAAATACTGGAGGGTGTTGTAACATGTTCAGTGAATCTTTCGTTGGCTCCATCCAGCTAAACGAGTCTTTTGTGGATGTGCATGCTCGTTCAACATGTTTCCAAATGTTCAATGAGTGGTATGTTTTATCTGGTGGTTCTTCCAAAGTGTTTAACGAGTTTGAAGACTTGTTCAACTTGCTTAGTGAGAAGCTGGAGGCTGCTCCATCTTGTTCAACGACAGCCTGAGGGATGTCTAAATTTGTTCAGCGACAGTTGAGCGAGTGTCCTCGTTAAACGAGATATTGAAAGGCGTTCAGCCTTGTTCAACAGTAGCCTTTTAAAATTTTAAATAAAAAATAAATGTTCCAGCTTGATCAACGAGTCTTTCCTGTTTTTTTTTTTTTGGAAGCTGGTTGAACGAAGTAATGGTGGGTGTTCAAGCCATTGAAACGTTCCATTACATTCAGCTGCACTGAGAGAGAGAGAGGAGAGAGAGAGAGAGAGAGAGAGAGAGAGAGAGAGAGAGAGAGAGAGAGAGAGAGAGAGAGAGATAGTCCGACCATAGTATATCACTGTTTCAGCTTACATTTTTTAACTTAACACAATTTATATCTTAACGGAATAAATTTGCTCTTAACCCTACACAATTCTTCTTCTCCCTTATCCCCTCCCCTCCGTCTCTCCTCTCTCTCTCTCTCTCTCTCTCTAGCCCTTATACGATGTTATATTGACTACGTTTGCTCTTCATGGTACTCTGCCTTGACAAAAACACTGAGAGATAAACTGCAAATCACCCAGAACAAAATGGTAAGATTCATCCTGGACCTGGGTCCAAGATTCATCCTGGACCTGGGTCCAAGATTCGTCCGGGACCTGGGTCCAAGATTCATCCTGGACCTGGGTCCAAGATTCATCCTGGACCTGGGTCCAAGATTCATCCTGGACCTGGGTCCAAGATTCATCCTGGACCTGGGTCCAAGAGAACATGTAGGCCAGGATGAATTACAACAATTGGATATGCTGAATGTTGAAGACAGAGTAAAACAACTGAAGTTAAATCAAGTTTATAAAATTGCTCACAAACAGTGTCCAGAATATCTTGCTAATTTCGTCAAGGCTGGGAACCAAAGCAGTCATAGTACTAGGGGGAGAGAGCACAACTTTGTAGTTCCCACAGTCACTAGCCAGGCTTCAAACACCTTTTATTGTACAGCAATAAAGGAATGGAACAGACTGCCTGCACATGTCAAAGCCAGTCATAGCATGAACCAGTTCAAGAAGAGAACCAAAAGGTACCTAATGAATGTAGCGACAGAAAGGGAGGAGAAAGATTTTTTATTTTTTTAGTTAACACACATTTACGTGTGTATTAGCTAAATGTGTGTTAGAATATATCCTGTATAGTATAATAATAAGATAATATCTCCTACATTGTATAATAATAAGGTATTAAAAGGACCCCAATGGAAATAAGTCATTGACTTTTTTGGGTAATCCTAGGTTCTCTACACATATGCTGCTATGTATGATAATCTATGTAACTGTATTTGTGTATACCTGAATAAACTTTATCTCTCTCTTTCTCTCTCTCTCTCTCTCTCTCTCTCTCTCTCTCTCTCTCTCTCTCTCTCTCTCTCTCTCTCTCTCTCTCACACACACACACGAGAAAATCCCTGCTATAACTAATATTACAGAAACTTCTTTCGTGAAAATCTGAAGTCGAAAGTTGTTCAGGAACAATTAAAAATATAATTGTTCAATCAGTCCTCCGAACTGTCTGCGACATTTATTGATAATATCGGTCCGACTTGGACCATTTACAAAGTCACAAGTGTGACTTTGTAAATGGTCCATATCGGACCGAAACGTCGTCGTAAGCTCCTCTCTCCCATGTACAGGTTATCTGTGTATTGTTCCACTCACGGTATTGTGCCTTTTTTAATTCTTTCAGCCATATATAACAGTGTCAACATCGGCACTTGGTGGTATATCCAGTATAATATGCGTTATATGCGATTAAAAATGAGTTGGTGGATTTGCCAGGCGGCCTTCACAAGGGCGTACCAAATATTCTTCACACAAACATACGCCGTCGGCAAGATAAACACAGAGGTTTAAAAATTACTGAGGGCAAACAGTGAGGATTCTTATCCCTCCCCCACCCAAGACGAACCAAACTGTTGTTAATGTGGCAAGCAGGAGTTGATGCAGCTGTGTCTCTCTCCCTCTGTCTGTCTCTCCCTCTGTCTGTCTCTCCCTCTGTCTGTCTCTCCCTCTGTCTGTCTCTCCCTCTGTCTGTCTCTCCCTCTGTCTGTCTCTCCCTCTGTCTGTCTCTCCCTCTGTCTGTCTCTCCCTCTGTCTGTCTCTCCCTCTGTCTGTCTCTCCCTCTGTCTCCCTCTGTCTGTCTCCCTCTGTCCGTCTCCCTCTGTCTGTCTTCCTCTCTGTCTGTCTTCCTCTCTGTCTTCCTCTCTGTCTGTCTTCCTCTCTGTCTTCCTCTCTGTCTGTCTTCCTCTCTGTCTGTCTTCCTCTCTGTCTGTCTTCCTCTCTGTCTGTATTCCCCTCTGTCTGTCTTCCTCTTTGTCTGTCTTCATCTCTGTCTGTCTTCCCCTCTGTCTGTTTTCCTCTCTGTCTGTTTTCTTCTCTGTCTGTCTCCCTCTCTGTCTGTCTCCCTCTCTGTCTGTCTCACTTTTTTTAAAAAGTGTTTTACAAAGTTTGGTTAATGGATTCTGTGTTTATTTACAAAGAAAGAACTGTTACAACCTCTCAATTGAAAGCCTTTTATTGTTATGAGACATACAAATATGGAACAGGATGAAGTTGGAGCCATCTGGGGGCCAGCGATTTCATTTGGTCACCTGATTCTATTTCTTTGATGTCGTTATGCTGTATGAACATGTTCCAGACTCGAGTCATCCTGGGAATAAATGATCTCAGAGGAAGTGATGTTCTGGAGAAGGGTACAGCCAGAGTGAAGCTGCTGCTGGCTGCCCGTCTTGCTGTGTACAAGCTCACTTCTCTCTGTCCTCGGAGTGGAGCCAATATTGACAATATTGGCTCTGTACATAACAGTAAGGCCACCCATATTCAGCCAGTGTTGAAGGCTCTGTGTGGGACGGGTCCAGGCGAGAGATGAGTTGTTTGCTCTGTTCACTATTCTGTCAAGAAACTCTCTCTCCTCTCTCTCTCTCTCTCTCATTGTTTTCCTGTCTATCTCTAGCACTGTCTTCATTATACATTTCCGCTCCTATCAGTCTCTGTTAGTCTGCATCAATGTCTTCACCATCGTTTTATTTCTGCCAGCTTCAGCTTTCACTGATCATTCTGACTAGATGTTAATCTGTCTCTCTCTTAATGAAGATAAATCGTTCATAGAACCGACAAGTTGATAAATTAGACACATGTACAACACTTGGGTATTATTATTGTGTAAACGTTTCGCCACACAGTGGCTTCATCAGTCCAATAAAAAGAAAAACGGTGAAGATCAGAAGTTTGAGGTAATCAGTCCGTCAGCCTAGAGTTCATGCAATATATCCAATGGACTTATTACATCGACTCCAAGCTGAGGGACTGATTACCTCAAACTACTTCTCTTCTTAACTAATCTTTGTTTTGGACTGATGAAGTTTCTCTGTTGACCTATATTTACTTACCAGTCTGAGACTCAGACACTATAAACCTTTGTTTTAGTCTATATTTTCTCACTGCTTCTCTAACTATCCCTCTCTCCGTTCACAAGTCCATTCCTCAATCTTTCTCTTCCTCTTCTGTCTTTATCTTCCATTTTTACTTTTAAAAAAGCTTCCCCTACTATATATTTAATAAGAAAATACATTTAGCTTAATTTGTGTTATCACATCGCCACACATACACAATATTATATTACTTTATAACACCCCGGCCGTATCCTAGCGAGGTAGACAGAAAAAGACTTCCACTGTGGCTCATTTAATAACTGTTATGAGAGAGAAACACCGACATGAGGTCAGATGATCCCACCCATCCTTCAGAGTGCAGCCTCTGTGCTTCCTATTTTATGGACTCAAGTCAGGCTAACCAGTTTGCAAGAATACCTTCCTAAAAGTTGTCTTACAAGCCAACGGCTTGTCTAATCATAAAAACAACTTTCCTCCACTCCTATCGCCCACTCAAACCTGTTGGACACAGCCCAAGCACTAAGAGACAAGCACCCAACAAGGGACATCATAGTCGTTAACAACAACCCCGAGGAAGACCTCATCACTGGACAATTAATTTTGCCAGAATCATTTACAGGAGGATCTGCAGGAGGTTACACTGGAACTTTAACACAACACCTCGGAGAGATGGTAAATCCAGTACTCGGCCATCTACATTAATTCTTCTCTCCGAGTTAACAACCTTCGTCAACAACTACCTGGCTGGGCGGACTCCAGAAGAAATTAAACCTTTCTTTTTCGGAGCCTCATTATGCGCTTTGAAGAAGAAGGATGGAGGAATCAGACCCATTGCTGTTGGTAACACTCTTCGCCGTCTCGTTGCCAAAGCAGCAGTAAGAAACATTCGCCTAGAAGCTGCCAGTTTACTCCAGCCACACCAACTGGGCTTTGGGGTCTCTCAAGGCAGTGAAGCCGCAACTCATGCAGCGAGGGCCTACATCAGGGGCTTACCAGAAGATAAGGCCGGTTCCCCAGTCTTTCTCCCTTCATTTCAGGTGGCTACAGCAAACCCTCATTTCTTTTGTTTGGCGAACATGAAATTCCCTCATCAGAGGGTGTTCAGCAGGGTGACCCACTCGCTCCACTTCTCTTCTGCTTGGCAGTAAGAGAACTAACTTCCAGCCTCCGCAGCGAGCTCAACATCTGGTACCTGGATGTTGGCACTCTGGCAGGTACTGAAGAGTCCCTGTGAAATCATCACAACGAACCAGGAAATAATCAGCGATGTGCGAACAATCCTCCCTGAAGTCTCTACTACCACTCCAGCCAAGTGCACCCTCTTGGGAGCACAGCTGGGTAATCAGGCCATCGACACAGTCCTCAAGGACAAACTGAATGACCTGAAGAGAATGGAGGAGATAATAAGAGATCTCGATGCCTATGATGCCTTATATCTCATCACAAGGTGTCTTACTCTGCCAAGACTCACTTCCTGAGGTGCGCACCCTCTTTTGACAAACCAACACTCAACGAATATGACTCACTCCTGAATCTGTCACTGGAAGATCAGCAACCCTCCCAGTGCGACTGGGAGGTATTAAAGTGCGCAAAGCAACGCAGGCAGCTTTACCTGCATTTCAGTCTTCGTGTTTGGCTTCCAGTGGGCTAATCAAAGACATTGTCCCCGAACACTTGAGAGGTGCGGCAGGAGCAGCTCAAGAACCCAGGTTCATTGAAGCAGCCGTGTGGTGGGACACCATTGCCGACTCCTCCAGTAGACCAACTCCTCCCACTTGGACAAACCGATCATGAAAAAAACTCGTTTCTTGCAGTGAAGGCACCGCATTCAGGAGATTTCTTTGTTGTTCCCAATTCCTCTCTGGGCACTCTACTCGACCCACAGTCCATTTGCATTGGTGTTGCTTTTCCCCTAGCCGCCCCCATACTCACCGAACATAGGTGTATTTGCAGCAGGGCGACAGCTAATCAGTTCGGACTTCATGGTCTCGTGTGTCACAAATCAGAAGGGAAATATGCGAGACATGAGGGAGTCATCGACATCATAAAGAGAAGCCTCGCCACAGCCCATTGCCCAGCTCAACGGAACCCCAAGTACAGAGGTCTGACTCAAGTCAAAAGCATCTTGATGGAGCCACCATGCTACCCTGGAAGGATGGTAAGCAGATTGCCTGGGACTGCACCTGTGCCGCCACATTGGCAGACACCTACTTGCCATAATCCGAAGCTGATGGCGTGGAGCTGCCAGCAACAGGGAGACCCAGAAGACCCGCAAATATGAAGGCCATACCCCTTGCTATAACTTCATCCCAAAGACCCTTGGAACATGGGGCAAGTGTGCTCTAAAGTTCCTCAAAGAGCTGGGTGAAAAACTCATCATAAAAACCAAGGATCACAGGGCGGCCAGCTTCCTCTTTCACAAACTCAGTGTTGCGATCTAGAGGAGAAATGCCTGCAGCATTCTGGGCACGCGGCCCACCGCCGGGGAGCTGCACGAAGTATTCGAGATGTTGTATTTTTGTCAATGTATTTTGTCTTTAAATAAAGTCTACATAGAATATAGGGGATGGTAGGAGAAGACAACATTCAAACAGCTCCAGGAAGAACCTTAAGATTTTCTTGAAGTAAATTTATTCTTTTCTCTGAGGATCCTCGCCGGCAGGTCGAACTTGAGTCCTGAAGATGTGAAGTACAGTGCCAGCAATCTGAAGGAGGGGTGTTAATGTTAATGTCCGTCACTCCCGCAGCTTCTCTCTCTCAGAGAAGCTGCGGCAGGTGACGGACTCACACTGCACTACTCTGAGAAATCTTCCCCTTCTTCAGTTGCTACCCTTGCAACATTGCATAGCTCCTGATGACACACTGAGAAGTGTAAAAGTACTTGAGCTAAAGATTTCCACTCCCGTGGCTTGTCTTACATTGTTTGCATATATTGTATATATATATATATATATATATATATATATATATATATATATATATATATATATATATAATTATATATATATATATATATATATATATATTATATATATATATATATATATATATATATATATATATATATATATATATATATATATATATATATATATATATATATATATATATATAGTGTAAAGCACCCCTCTTGCCAGAGGAGTGCTTTACACTACAGTTATAAAACTGCAACATTAACACCCCTCCTTCAGAGTGCAGACACTGTACTTCCCATCTCCAGGACTCAAGTCCGGCCTGCCGGTTTCCCTGAATCCCTTCATAAATGTTACTTTGCTCACACTCCAACAGCAGTTCAAGTATTAAAAACCATTTGTCTCCATTCACTCCTATCAAATACGCTCACACATGCTTGCTGGAAGTCCAAGCCCCTCGCACACAAAACCTCTTTTACCCCCTCCCTCCAACCTTTCTTAGGCCGACCCCTACCCCGCCTTCCCTCCACTACAGATTTATACACTCTCGAAGTCATTCTGTTTCGTTCCATTCTCTCTACATGTCCAAACCATCTCAACAACCCATTAGAGGAGAGATAATTACGTGAACTTTGCCACTAGACTCGACAAAACTGGGTGTTCTTTTTAAGTATTACATAATACACCAATAACGACTACAAGTAATATATAAATAACAGTAGTACTTTGAAGAGGGGACATGAATAAATTAGTCAGTAAGCCTCCACGAAGTTATCATTCTTGACCCCTGCAACCACAAATAGGTGAGTACACACTTTAAGGTTGCCCATAGCTAATGTTAAAAGTAATATGGACTCTCAAGTCAGAATTCTAACATACAATACGTGAAACAAAGGAATTCAAGTTAGATGAACACTTCCACTGGATTTAGAAAAAAATACTACAAAATATCATGCATACATGTCTTAGATAAGGCTACTACATAATCTTTAGATAAGGCTACTACGTCACTAAAGTCACATTAATAGACTTCCTGTAGTGGAGGTATAATTATGATACTCATCATAATTTATGATTAAGATAAGATCTTACAACTAAGTACAAATCACAGAGAAGAAAATAAATAAAATATACATATATACCTGTACATTCATACTGAGTATACATATACTGACATGTCTGCACATGCACGAGCACACACATGCACGTGTATGATAGACAACCAAACAATGAACAAAATTATAAAGTTGTCTGCACTGGTGCACTTTTGAGACAGTTCTAATTAAATAAGACACACACAGGTATACAAAGGAACCAGCAGGTAATATTCAATACAATGTCCACACATACATCAAAGTCTTTCCCCCAGAAAACGCTAGTTAGTACTGAACACAAAAAAGTGACCTTGCAAGCAATAGAAGGACTATGAAGCAACAGCAATGATATGAACTTAACATTACTAGAAGAATTAGTGCAAGAAACTGAACACTGGAGTTTGTGAACTTAACTTGCTTCAATAAAAAAAAGAGCACTTCTATTAAGGACTGAGTTGTCAGCACTTATGAGCACCAATAAACTAAAAGCATACATTACGAAAATAAGTAGCACTTATCTGCTGAAATGGCTGCACGCTGCTGTAGAAAAACTCATAAAAAATAATAGCACTAAAGACGTTCGTATTATGGAACAACAGTAACAGAGTTATTAAATAAAAGCTTAGTAAAAAAAAAAAACACTCCTAACTAGAACTGTTGGGATAACAAGCGCTAGGCGATGATGCAAGATTACGAACACTGCAAACTGTTACTCGGAATACACTTCTCTGGTATAACCGAATGATATGTATAAAACTAGGTAAACATAACATCACTAAGCCTAATAATGTCCATGAAAAACCGATGAGATGAGAGGGATCAATCTTCAGGATATTGGCAGGAACGATCAACTGATTCTTGTTTAGTCTGACGAAAAGACAATCTGTTTTCGCGACCAGAAATTCGCCTCTTATAGAAGGGCGCCCTAGCTGAAAGCTATTTCACTCTTTACTTATGTCGCGTCTAGAAGCAATAACCGCAACCGGTTTGGCACACATTTTTATATATAAATTGTGGCAGGAAAGCGGTGAAACAGGGCAAAAACTAAAAATTAAGCACTGCATGGGGCCACGCTCTGAAAAGAACAGCTGTGGGGTTGGGTGGCCAGGGAGGCCAGGGACTGCCAGGGAGAAAATGGAGGGTGTTTCCTGGAGAATCAGCTCGCTTATCTTCACGAGTATTTCTTACTCCACCTCGACGTTGCGAAGAATGAGAAATAGAATAGCTTTCTGTGAAGAAACGGCAGGAACAATAGTTTCACCTTAATATAGCCACTGTCGAGGTATTGGAGACGGCTACAAACCCTTGTACATTCGTTAGCCATGTTAGGACTAACTTGGCAACATTGGCTGTTGATCAGGATGTCCTTAGGTTTCTCTGCTGCTTGTAGGAACCGCTCGTACATGTTGAAGCCTCATACATGGGTGAAATAAGCATAGCAGGAGGGCCAGACGCTTTATATATACAAGACAAGCCACGGGGAATAGAAATCTTTAGCTCAAGATCTTTCCCAAGCCTCCTTGCGTTATCAGGAGCTATGCAATGTTGCAATAGCGGCAACAGGTAGATTGAGTGGAGGTTTTCTCAGAGGAAAGGTGGCGTGTTGACACTGGTCTCTTCCACTCATAATGGGTGGGACAGTCCAGTATACAGCATGTATAGTTGCTTTGAATGAGAGAAATGTATATAAAAGAGTATAAGGATTACAGAGGAATAAATTTCTAGAGTATACCTGGTAAAAAGCTTGTATATGGATAGTGAGCGCTTCTCCGTATTACATGTATGTCTCCTTCGGCGTTTGTGATCACTTCGGATTCCTTCAGCGCTTTACAGGTCATTAAACAATTTGATTCATTTGATCCATTGGTCCTTCGTATTCAACTTAGGTTGCGCCGTCGTTTTCTGTTGGGTCCCTGGACACGTTGATGTGCATGGCAATGAACAGGCGGATGCTGCTGTGCGGTCAGTGGTGCATGATCATTCGGTTTCCTATAGAGGTATTCCGTTCAGGGATTATTTTACCGTCATCTCTGTCCGTCTTCGCGGCCGTTGGCAACAACGGTGGTCGGGCATACACCAAAACAAATTGCACTTTATTAAACCGCTTTTAGGTTTGTGGTCATCTTCTTACCACCGTCGCCGTACTCGGGAGACTGCGCTCTCCCGTCTCCGCATCAGCCATACTCGCCTTACCCATGAGTATCTCATGGAACGACACCCTATTCCTCTCTGTGAGGTTTGTCGGGTCCCTATTTCGGTTCTTCACTTTCTTCTGGATTGCCCGGTTTACCAGCGAGTTCACAGGATTTACTTTGCAGACGGTCATGCCTTTGACTTACCATCACTGACTTTTTGTCAGCAACTGCTTTACTATACGAACTTTGACACAGCCCTTAGCATCCCTTCCACCCCTCACCTCTGATCCCCTCTCCACCTAGCTGCCCCGGCACTATTTTCTGCCCCTTGGCGCTGCATGAGGGTTTCGGCTTAGTGCTTTGATTATAATAATGGATAGTGAGGTGCAAGTTAAGGTACGTAGGATAGAGGGTGAGTATATTACAGCAAAAGTAGGTTTAAAACAGGTATGTGTGTTGTCACTCTGGTTATTTACCGTATTTATAGATGGGGATGGATGTAGAAGAAGCGAATTCACGGTTCGTATGGGAGACTGGGAAGTGAACTTGCAAAGGTTAATAAAGAATTTGGGAGGTTATTTAAGATGAATAGGAAATAAATAAAGCAAGTTACACGTCCTCTAACCTACTTCTTTTCCTCCCTTCTATCCCAACAGCACCTAGCCGCGGGCAGCTTGTGGTTTACGACGCCTATCCTCCGAGCCTTAGACCTAAGGAGCAACCACATGGAGGTGGTGGAAAGTGATGCCTTTAGTGGTGAGTCAAGAATACTCAAACAAACCCACAGATGTCATGTGATCTTAGAAAATAACAACAGACAGAATTAACCACAGACATAATTCGACATACCAGCAGACATAATTAACCACATACATAATTCGACATACCAACAGATATAATTAACCACAGACATAACTGAACATACCAGCAGACATTATTTAGCACACCCATAACTGAAAATACCAGCAGACATAATTAACCACAGACATAACTGAAAATACCAGCAGACATAATTAATTAACTAAAGACATAATTCAACATAAGAGTAGACATAATTAACCACATGAGACTAGCGATCAACATGGATTAACATTCCAAACCTTAAGAACAAATATATTTAAGATGAAGTGTCTTAATATCACTCTGTGTTAAGATCTGTTAGTCTTAAACTAACATAAGACAGTGTCAAGTAGAATTACAACGCACGTTAATTAACTTCTTGAGGCTTACAATCAAAGTTAACATCATGCTTATGATCATCATTTAACACGAGATGGTTTATGACCAACATTAATTAGCATCAGTAGGAAGGCATAATTGTGATTAATATTAGTTAACAGCAAGATGATTGTGACTAATTTTGGTTAGAAGCAGAATGATTGTGACTAATGTTAGTTAAGAGCAGCAAGATAGTGTCTAATATTAACAGCAGCATGACTTATATTAGTTAACAGGAACATGATTGTGACTAATATTAACAGCAGCATTACTGATATTAGTTAACAGCAGCATGATTGTGACTAATATTAACAGCAGCATGATTGTGACTAATTTTAGCAGCAGCATGACTTACATTAACAGCAGCATGATTGTGATTAATATTAACAGCAGCATGACTGACTAATAGTTAACAGCAGCAGAAATGTGACTAATATTATTTAACAGCAGCAGGATTGTGACTAATATTATTTAACAGCAGCAGGATTGTGACTAATATTAGTTAACAGCAGCAGGATTGTGAATAATATTAGTTAACAGCAGCAGGATTGTGAATAATATTAGTTAACAGCAGCAGGATTGTGACTAATATTAGTTAACAACAGCAGGATTGTGACTAATATTAGTTAACAGCAGCAGGATTGTGACTAATATTAGTTAACAGCAGCAGGATTGTTACTAATATTAGTTAACAGCAGCAGGATTGTTACTAATATTAGTTAACAGCAGCAGTATTGTGACTAATATTAGTTAACAGCAGCAGGATTGTGACTAATGTTAGTTAACAGCAGTAGAATTGTGACTAATATTAGTTAACAGCAGCAGAATTGTGACTAATATTAGTTAACAGCAGCAGAATTGTGACTAATATTAGTTAACAGCAGCAGGATTGTGACTAATGTTAGTTAACAGCAGCAGGATTGTGACTAATGTTAGTTAACAGCAGTAGAATTGTGACTAATATTAGTTAACAGCAGCAGAATTGTGACTAATATTAGTTAACAGCAGCAGAATTGTGACTAATATTAGTTAACAGCAGCAGGATTGTGACTAATGTTAGTTAACAGCAGCAGGATTGTGACTAATGTTAGTTAACAGCAGCAGGATTGTGACTAATGTTAGTTAACAGCAGCAGGATTGTGACTAATGTTAGTTAACAGCAGCAGGATTGTGACTAATATTAGTTAACAGCAGCAGGATTGTGACTAATGTTAGTTAACAGCAGCAGGATTGTGACTAATGTTAGTTAACAGCAGCAGGATTGTGACTAATGTTAGTTAACAGCAGCAGGATTGTGACTAATATTAGTTAACAGCAGCAGAATTGTGACTAATGTTAGTTAACAGCAGCAGGATTGCGAGTAACACCAGAAGTTAACCATCAGTTAACATCAAGTGGCATGAATAAAAACATAAAAACATTCTGTTACATGTTACATAATATGACAGCTCATTCTTCTAGTCCAAGTCAGAATATTAATGGGGTTCAGACGTGTGACTGTAATAGTGGAATGAAACAGTGATTATGTGACTGTGTATTGTACTGTTCTTCCGAGGGTCTCAGATTTCTGTTCACTCGCCAAAAGCCTTTGTCGCCTTTATCTAATTTCTGTTGCAATGTTCTCATTTAATTGGTTAAATTATGTTAATGGGGGATAGTTTAACCTCAAAACTGTAAATTGAAAACAGAATGTTAGAAATTAAATCCGGTTTTGGCATATTATTACTAATTTAAGGGAAACGATGATTCCGGAAAGGTCATACAATTCTTGAAAAATGGAAGGCAATCAGGTTTAATCCAATGAAGGGGAGGACACTTCCAGTTGCTTGGAACAAGAGCTTCTCACCGGACAGGTTGATGGCGAATATATACATAAAATGTATTGATAAGTGAGGTTCTTGCGCAGCATTTTGGTGTCTTTATTCTGGAAACGTTTCGCCCGCCAGTGGCTTCTTCAGTCCAATGAGGAGAAAGGTGGACGATGAGGAGTTTGAGGTGATCAGTCCCCCAGCCTGGAGTCGATGAGTTGAGTCCATCAATCTTGTGGTTGATGTTTGACCACAAGTATGACGGTCACCCATCATGGGACGTCAAGCACAAACACCCAAGTGGGAGAGTGACTGGGCTAGGAGCTGAGACTCAACTACTGTAATCACAAACTTGTGAATACACATACTCAAACTCACAAATACATACACACAAACACACACACACACTGTGACTCGACCCCTGCAACCACAACTAGGTGAGTACAACTAGGTGAGTACACACACACACACACACACACAAGGTAGACAAGGTAGACAGTGACAGGATGTTCCAGAGAGGGAACACAGAAACAAGGGGACACAACTGGAAGCTGAAGACTCAGATGAGTCAAAGGGATGTCAGGAAGCATTTCTTCAGCCACAGAGTAGTCAGGAAGTGGAATAGTCTAGAGAAAGATATAGTGGAGGCAGGAACCATACATAGTTTTAAGACAAGGTATGATAAAGCTCATGGAGCAGGGAGAGCAGAGACCCAGTAGCGAACAGCGAAGAGGCGGGGCCAGGAGCTGAGTCTCGACCCCTGCAACCACAAATAGGTGAGTACACACACACATTAGTCGCGTCGCTAGTTCGTGGAAATAAATTGAAACAAACTATTAGGATATTTAATGAAGAGCGAATGTGAGCTAAATTTAAAACTTTATCCCAGCATCCTTCCCTGTATGTGTTTGTCTGTCTGTCTCTCTGTCTCTGTCTCTCTGTCTTTGTCTCTCTTTCTTTCTGTTTGTTCTGTCTGTGTCTGTCTGCCTGTGTCTCTCAATCTACACTCTTATTTAGCCTGTGGCTCTCTTGCACTCTTCCTCTAACACTAGTGGTGTTGTCAGGTGACGCATTTATGCGTCATCCTGCGTCATATATTTTAACCAATGTTGAGTTGTTGCCCCTTGATGTGACTCAACTCTCTCTTTAGCTAAATAGGCAGTAAGTGACTGGAGAGAGAGAGAGAGAGAGAGAGAGAGAGAGAGAGGCTTGTTGTCGACGCTTTTATCCTGGAGAAGCAATGGGCGTGCCTTGCTTCTGCTTAGGAGCTTATCTCCTTCATAAGTATTTAGTATTCTTTGTATGTCTGCTTAAGACAAATATTTGTTGTGAGTGTTTGTGTCACTCTATAAACTCCAAGGAGTCCTAGAGAGTTCTAGAGAACTCTGTTTTACAGTGAGACGTACGTTTGTGTGAGTGTGTACTCGCCTATTTGTACTCACCTATTTGTGGTTGCAGGGGTCGAGTCATAGCTCCTGGCCCCGCCTCTTCACTGATTGCTACTAGGTCCTCTCTCTCCCTGCTCCATGAGCTTTATCAAACCTCGTCTTAAAACTATGTATGGTTCCTGCCTCCACTACGTCACTTTCTAGGCTATTCCCCTTCCTGACAACTCTATGACTGAAGAAATACTTCCTAACATCCCTTTGACTCATAGGAGTCTTCAACTTCCAATTATGACCCCTTGTTTCTGTTTTCCCTCTCTGGAACATCTTGTCTCTGTCCACCTTATCTATTCCTCGCAGTATTTTATATGTCGTTATCATGTCTCCCCTAACCCTCCTGTCCTCTAGTGTCGTCAGGCCGATTTCCCTTAACCTTTCTTCGTAGGACAATCCCCTTAGCTCTGGGACTAGTCTTGTTGCAAACCTTTGCACTTTCTCTAGTTTCTTGACGTGCTTGACCAGGTGTGGGTTCCAAACTGGTGCTGCATACTCCAGTATGGGCCTGACGTATATATTGTACAGAGTCTTGAACGATTCCTTAGTGAGGTATTGGAACGCTATTCTTAGGTTTGCCAGCCGCCCGTATGCTGCAGCAGTTATCTGATTAATGTGTGCCTCAGGAGATGTGCTCGGTATTATACTCACCCCAAGATCTTTTTCCTTGAGTGAGGTTTGCAGTCTTTGGCCACCTACACTATACTCTGTCTGCGGTCTTCTTTGCCCTTCCCCGATCTTCATGATTTTACATTTGGCAGGGTTAAATTCAAGGAACCAGTTACTGGACCAGACTTGTAGCCTGTCCAGGTCTCCTCGACTGATTTAATTATTCTCATTAACTTCACATCATCTGCAAACAGGGACACTTCTGAGTCTATCCCTTCCGTTATGTCATTCATATATACCAAAAACAGTACAGGTTCTAGGACTGACCCTTGTGGAACCCCACTCGTCACAGGTGCGCATTCTGACACCTCGTCACGTACGATGACTCGTTGTTGCCTCCCTGTCAGATATTCTCTGATCCATTGCAGTGCCTTTCCTGTTACGTGTGCCTGATCCTTTAGCTTTTGCATTAAACTCTTGTGACTAACTGTGTCGAACGCCTTCTTGCAGTCCAAGAAAATGCAGTCTATCCACCTCTCTCTCTCGTGTCTTACTTCTGTTACCTTGTCATAAAACTCCAGTAGGTTTGTGACACAGAATTTTCCTTCCCTGAAACCGTGCTGGTTGTCGTTTATAAGCTTGTGTCTTTCTAGGTGCTCCACCACTCTCTTCCTGATGATCTTCTCCATGACTTTGCATACTATACACGTCAGTGACACAGATCTGTAATTTAATGCCTCATGTCTGTCTCCTTTCTTAAAAATTGGGACTACATTTGCCATCTTCCACACCTCAGGTAGTTGCCCAGTTTCAATGGATGTGTTGAAGATTTTTGTTAGTGGCACACTCAACATCTCTGCTCCCTCTCTAAGGACTCACGGAGAAATGTTGTCAGGTCCCACCGCTTTTGAGGTATCGAGTTCACATAGCAGCTTCTTCACCTCCTCCTCGGTTTGTGTATTTCATCCAGCACTTGTTGGTATACCTCCCTATTCTGAATTCCTGGAGTCCTTCCTGTCTCCTCTGTAAAGACTTCTTTAAATCTCATGTTGAGCTCCTCACATACCTCTTGGTCGTTTCTTGTGAACTCCCCACCTTCCTTCCTCAGCCTGATTACCTGGTCCTTGACTGTTGTTTTCCTCCTGATGTGGCTATATAACAGCTTCGGTTCAGACTTGACTTTTGATGCTATATCATTTTCGTATTGTCGTTGAGCCTCCCTTCTTACCTGTGCATATTTGTTTCTGGCTCTTCGGCTAATCTCTTTATTTTCCTGGGTCCTTTGTCTTCTGTACTTTTTCCATTCTCTAGTGCACTTAGTATTTGCCTCCCTACACCTTTGGGTGAACCAAGGACTCGTTCTGGTCTTCCCATTATTTCTGTTTCCCTTGGGGACAAACCTCTCCTCTGCCTCTTTGCATTTAGTTGTCACATATTCCATCATTTCTTTTACTGGTTTTCCTGCCAATTCTCTCTCCCACTGAACGTCTTGTAGGAAGTTCCTCATGCTTGTGTAGTCCCCCCTTTTGTAGTTTCGTTTCTCCCTTCCTATTCCTGCTCCCCTCTCCACTTGTAGCTCAACTATATAATCAAAACACAGAACGAAATGATCACTAGCTCTAAGGGGCCTTTCATACGTGATATCCTCGATGTCCGAACTACTCAAGGTGAATACTAGGTCCAGTTTTGCTGGATCATCCTCACCTCTCTCTCTGGTAGTAGCTCTAACATGTTGATGCATGAGGTTTTCCAGTACCACATCCAGCATCTTGGCTCTCCATGATTCAGGACCCCCGTGGGGCTCCAGGTTTTCCCAATCAATCTCCTTGTGATTGAAATCACCCATAACTAGCAACTTTGTTCTCCCCGTGTGGGCTCTTCTGGCCACCTCGGCTAGTGAGTCTACCATTGTTCTGTTGCTCTCGTCGTATTCTTCTCTTGGCCTCCTGCAGTTCTGTGGCGGGTTGTACATTACAACAATTACCACCTTATGGCCCTCAGACTGGATTGTTCCTACTATGTAGTCCCTTTCGCCCATTCCATCCATTCCTTCCACTTCCTCAAATCCCCCTGGTTCTTAATGAGCAGTGCAACTCCTCCTCCCCCTCTGCTCCCTCTATCTTTCCTGAGGATTTGATATCCGGGTGGAAAGACTGCATCTGTTATCATCCTAATGAGTTTCGTTTCTGTGAGTGCTATTATGTCTGGGGATGTCTCCTTTATTCTTTCATGCCACTCCTCACATTTATTTGTTGTACCATCTGCATTTGTATACCAAACCTTCAACTTCTTTTCTAAAACCGTAGTCTGGGGGGTACGTTGGGGTTGGGAAAGTGGGAGACCTGATGAGGAACTATGGGTGGTTGGTGTG
This sequence comes from Cherax destructor, assembly GCA_009830355.1. Lineage (NCBI taxonomy): Eukaryota > Metazoa > Arthropoda > Malacostraca > Decapoda > Parastacidae > Cherax > Cherax destructor. The sequence continues at coordinate 174,226 of WNWK01002028.1, read as the reverse complement.
AAGGTGGAGTTTGTAATGAGGTGGGTGGAAGCATTGGGTATGGCATGTGTGTTTTGGTTTAGATTGTTTGCTTGCATTGGGTTTGTCCAGGTTGGGGGACATCTGAAGGTATTTGAGCTTCCTCCTGAGTCTGGGTTCTTCTGTCCATCTCTCTTTCCTCGTTTTGTCTCTCTACCCTCTCTTTCAGTTTCTGTCTTTCTTCTCGTGGTCTGTCGCGGTCGAGATACACATTCCGGTAATCTGACATATCTCTTAGTCTTGCTTTCTCCTGCAGAATCCTGTTTCGAGTCAATTTCGCCTTGAAAATCACTTTGACTGGCCGGATTCTTCCTCTTGCAAACCCCCCTATTCTCAGAAAATTTGCCAGCTGGGTCATGTCATCTTCTCCTGTTGCTTTCATGATGCTTTCAATCGCTTTTTTCTCCCCTTGTCTTCTTGCTTCATAAGTTTTCCCTTCAGCTTCCTGGAGCCCATAAATAAAGACTGATCTCTCTCTCTCATTCTCCCACTGCCTATCCCTATGTAACCCTTGTTTCGATTTAGTTGCCTCCATTGCAGCTTTCCTATCTTCAATCTCTTCACTGTCTGTTATCGCTTGGTCTATGTGTGTGTGTGTGTGTGTGTGTGTGTGTGTGTGTCTGTCTGTCTGTCTCATTTGGGAATTCCTTACGTTCCTGCTTGTTTTTTTTCGACCTTTTTTCAGTTCCTTGTTAGTTAAGGATTGAGTGGAAGTTAGGCTTCCACTCTGAGGTCCCATCGTAGGACACAGATTATAGTAGTTCTTTACATAGAGATATGCATGATTTCACGAAACATTCTAAATATACAATCTTTTGCACAAGTCTCCTAAGGTTGGGCTTTCAGCCTTTAGTATATCTGAACATAGCTAATTACTGACCCTTTCTTGTTTATGTTATGAGAAACATGCACGTATATTAGAATGTTTTATTATCAGTTATGAATTATGATTATTTTAACATTGACTAGGGATAAATTTGTTTTACTTCTAGCAATATATGTTAGCATTCTCTTATTATTTTCACAAATTACTAATCCCTAAGAGTAATGTAATAAAATGATACTAATACTTATATAGTTGTTTCTATGCTCAGTTGCTCCTGGATATTATAAATTAACTTCAAATCATATATTCATTTAAGGCTTTGCCACCCCTCCATTACCTTGAAGATGGAGGGGGAGGGAGGCTTCACGTGGGAGGGGGAGGGAGGCTTCACGTGGGAGGGGAGGGAGGCTTCACGTGGGAGGGGAGGGAGGCTTCACGTGGAGGATGACTGACCACTTACCTTGACTCAGTGGTCGTCTAGGTTTCTCTGGAGATATTATTACTATATTTTGTTTACCATATTTTGTTTACCATATTTTGTTTACCATATTTTGTTTACCATATTTTGTTTACTATATTTTGTTTACCATATTTTGTTTACCATATTTTGTTTACCATATTTTGTTTACCATATTTTGTTTACCATATTTTGTTTACCATATTTTGTTTACCATATTTTGTTTACCATATTTTGTTTACCATATTTTGTTTACCATATTTTGTTTACCATATTTTGTTTACTATATTTGTTTACCATATTTTGTTTACCATATTTTGTTTACCATATTTTGTTTACCATATTTTGTTTACCATATTTTGTTTACCATATTTTGTTTACCATATTTTGTTTACCATATTTTGTTTACCATATTTTGTTTACTATATTTTGTTTACTACAGAGATAAGGTTTATACTCCCAACTACTCTTCCGTCAGAGGGCTGCATCATATAATAATAATTATAATAATCTAGACTCAGGCAAGGAGGGAAGAATGGGAAGCTGTAACGTTGAATTAAACTGTAATATTAATATCTACGAAATTTGTGTATACCTCTTCTGATCTGCTTCAAATATTCAACGCTGAATTTTGGATGCATTAAAAACTTCTACGGCACTATTGTTTTTTTACCTGGACTGAGGTAGAGGGGGCTGGGCTTGTGGAATATAGGGGGCTACCTTTCTCGGGTTGCTCAGTGAACGAAACACAAATACTTAATTATAGTTTCCTATTAAGTTCTTGTTGTTGTAATCTGCTAACTTTACGGTTCCTTTTTTTTTTTTTATCTTGTTCATTTGTCTTCACTTTTTTTTATCTGTCTTCACCTTATTTACGTATCTCGCCTTATTGAATTGTCTTAACTTTGTTCATATACCTTTAACTAGTCTTTCTGGTTTCGCCTTGTCCATATGTCTTCACCATGTTTATTTGTCTTCTCCTTGTCTACTTGTCTTCAACTTGTTCATTTGGCTTCATTTTATCTACTTGTCTTCACTTAGTTCAGTTATCACGATCTTGTCCATTGATCAGTGTTCGTATTGCGTCACTGTTTATGTTTCTACGCCTGATCCATATCTTCAAAATTATTGTTCATTTTTTCCCCCATCTTCATCCTCTTGACTTTTCAAACTGTCCATTTTTTGCTGGCACATATCGGCGCTGCAGTAGCGTCTCGCTGTAACGGATTACCGCTCATGTACCGGCCCTTCAGGGTTCGAACCCCACCCGTGGTATGGTTTGTTTGCAATCGTGTCATTACGATTTCGTGATTCACACTTGTTCATCCGGATCATTACGTTCCTCGCATTCGCAGTTTTTCTCGTCTGCGGATTAGGGATCACATTTATTGTTTATGGATGTACTTAAAGAGTTTGCAGTAAATCTCGGTGTCTGTTCACCCTCCAGGAGTGGGCTACAGCACCCAGGTCTCCCTCGACTACAATAAGTTCGAGCACATGATGGATGAGGTATTCTCCCCGCTGCTGTCCAATGTGTCGACGGAGTACGGTTGGTTAAGCATCATGGGTGAGTAGTGACACAGCACCGTCCAGGATCCTTCACCCTCAGCTGAGAAGACTTACAGTTTAAGCTAATTAGTTCAACTCACAGCCAAAAAGAAAACAATAACTAGCTGTTTGTTATTACTAGGTGAGTACAAATAGGAAGTACTACTGTTTAGCGCTGAGCAGACGGAGGATCAAGCCTTCACCAAGTCTTGCACTAAGCGACCCACGCTGGTTAATACCATGAATTTAATATCATTAATAATACAAACCACACCAAGGGCAACAGCCTAGACTCACAACCACGAGTTATAACCATCAGCAACGATCCATAACCAATAGTTACCAACCATAACAAAAACCGCATTCACCACCGGAAAGGACCCACAATTTCGACGCAAATAGACAGGATTAATATCTAATAGCTCCCGACTTATAATTAAAAGACAAGACCGATAACAAAAGCGACCTCTTGTAAACATTGCACAATTCACAGTGACAGTTTTATCAGCACTAATATCAACATTGATCAATGTATAATTTAGGATACCTGCATCATCTACCTTCATTACTCTCTAGAAGTCTTCACAGAACCCTTCATAGAACCCTTCACAGAACCCCTCATTAACACACATCAAAGATCCCAGTATTCTTCAGACCACCCCATTAGAGCGCTTATTTAGAGGCTAATGCATTCATAGAACACCTCACCGAAATACCCTCTATAGCACCTGTCTTGAAAGCTCGAAACTCCTTTGAGCACCTCACTAGGGTGCTTAGTGTCGTGGGATTACCTACAAGCTCGCTAGATTGCTCAGTGTAGGGTGTTAACCCATCAGAGTGCTCAGTGTAGGGTGCTAAACTATCAGAGTGCTCAGTGTTGGGTGATCACACACCACCTCAGTGTTCTGTTAACACACATCACCATTCTCTGCAGTGTTGGATGATCACCCGTCTCACTAAATTTGGTCAGTGCCAACTATTTACCGGCACTTATGCCCTCACCTGGATAAGTAATAATAGTCTTTAAAATTCTAGGTAGAATTGGATAGTTTTTCACCAGGGATAACTTCAGTATGGACGTCAAAGCCCATGATCTTTCTTTTTATGAGGGGAAATTCTCTGATTTTAGTGAAGGAAAGTCAAGTTTGATATATGGGAGAAATGACCAGCTCCAGTTTCTCAAATCAAAAGCCTTTCATTTGCATCAAAGGATATCTGATGAAGGGTTATGGGGTAAAGCTAGCTGCTCGCCCACATCCCTTCTATATATTAATGGGGGCTGACCAATTTGCATCCCAGTTTTACCCATTACTGTAGTCTCTCGTCCCACACGCTTGACCTCCTCCTCCCATTATCTGTGGCCAGGACATTAGACCCTCCATTAATCCGGCCCACTGGGAATGCTTCCGCCCATTAGCAATACAGAATATGGACGGGTTCCTCCCTCACAGGTCAGGCGTATAGAATTAATGGACTGTACTGATGGGAGCGTAGTGAGCTGACCCTCTCTTGTGCATACGTTGAGTGTGTGTACTCACCTAATTGTGGTTGCAGGGGTCGATCCACAGCTCCTGTGTGTGTGTGACTCACCTAATAACGGCTGCAGGGGTCGATCCACAGCTCATGTGTACTCACCTATTTGTGGTTGCAGGGGTCGAATCATAGCTCCTGGCCCCGCCTCTTCACTGATTGCTACTAGGTCCTCTCTCTCCCTGCTCCATGAGCTTTATCAAACCTCGTCTTAAAACTATGTATGGTTCCTGCCTCCACTACGTCACTTTCTAGGCTATTCCACTTCCTGACAACTCTATGACTGAAGAAATACTTCCTAACATCCATTTGACTCATAGGAGTCTTCAACTTCCAATTGTGACCCCTTGTTTCTGTGTCCCCTCTCTGGAACATCTTGTCTCTGTCCACCTTATCTATTCCTCGCAGTATTTTATATGTAGTTATCATGTCTCCCCTAACCCTCCTGTCCTCTAGTGTCGTCAGGCCGATTTCCCTTAACCTTTCTTCGTAGGACAATCCCCTTAGCTCTGGGACTAGTCTTGTTGCAAACCTTGCACTTTCTCTAATTTCTTGACGTGCTTGACCAGGTGTGGGTTCCAAACTGGTGCTGCATACTCCAGTATGGGCCTGACGTATATGGTGTACAGAGTCTTGAATGATTCCTTAGTGAGGTATTGGAACGCTATTCTTAGGTTTGCCAGCCGCCCGTATGTTGCAGCAGTTATCTGATTGATGTGTGCCTCAGGAGATGTGCTCGCTGTTATACTCACCACAAGATCTTTTTCCTTGAGTGAGGTTTGCAGTCTTTGGCCACCTAGACTATACTCTGTCTGCGGTCTTCTTTGCCCTTCCCCGATCTTCATGACTTTACATTTGGCAGGGTTAAATTCAAGGAGCCAGTTACTGGACCAGGCTTGTAGCCGGTCCAGGTCTCTTTGTAGTCCTGCCTGATCCTCGACTGATTTAATTCTTCTCATTAACTTCAAATCATCTGCAAACAGGGACACTTCTGAGTTTATCCCTTCCGTTATGTCATTAACATATACCAAAAACAGTACAGGTCCTAGGACTGACCCTTGTGGAATCCCACTCGTCACAGTTGCCCACTGTGACACCTCGTCACGTACCATGACTCGTTGTTGCCTCCCTGTCAGATATTCTCTGATCCATTGCAGTGCCTTTCCTGTTACGTGTGCCTGATCCTCTAGCTTTTGCATTAACCTCTTGTGAAGAACTGTGTCGAACGCCTTCTTGCAGTCCAAGAAAATGCAGTCTATCCACCCCTCTCTCTCGTGTCTTACTTCTGTTACCTTGTCATAAAACTCCAGTAGGTTTGTGACACAGGATTTTCCTTCCCTGAAACCGTGTTGGTTGTCGTTTATAAGCTTGTGTCTTTCTAGGTGCTCCACCATTCTCCTCCTGATGATCTTCTCCATGTCTTTGCATACTATACACGTCAGTGACACAGGTCTGTAGTTTAATGCCTCGTGTCTGTCTCCTTTCTTAAAAATTGTGACTACATTTGCCATCTTCCACACCTCACGTAGTTGCCCAGTTTCAATGGAAGTGTTGAAGATTTTTGTTAGTGGCACACACAACATCTGTGTGTGTGTGTGTGTACTCACCTAATTGTGGTTGCAGGGGTCGATCCACAGCTCCTGTGTGTGTGTATGTGTGAGTGTGGTTGATATTCGCATCTTTGGCGGGTCACCCATGATTTTATGAATGTATGTATGCGTATGTATGTGTACTACTCATCAATATTGAGGTGTCCTCCCCTGAAGTGATCTTGGCACTGCGGTGCCAGACATGAACGGCTGACACTGAATGTAATCTCTGTCTTCACATGAAACACTTCACACTAACTCCACCGTCACTCAACATTTATTCATCAACATTCACAAAACTCATCCAGTGATGAAGAGAAACATACACAAATGACTTCATTATAAATGAGCACTACAATCTACATCATTTCATGTACACTTAATGACAGATAAGGGTTAATAATGTATGAAAGTGACGGATAATGTATGATAATGACATGTAAGAGTTAATACTGTCTGATAATGATAGAAAAGGGTTAATATTGTATGACAACGTCACAACAAAGTATTTCTTTATTTCACAAGTTTTCACTCAAGTGTGAGTGCTTTCAAGTGTGAGTGCTTTCAAGTGTGAGTGCTTTCAAGTGTGAGTGCTTTCAAGTGTGAGTGCTTTCAAGTGTGAGTGCTTTCAAGTGTGAGTGCTTTCAAGTGTGAGTGCTTTCAAGTGTGAGTGCTTTCAAACCTGAGTGATTTCAAACCTGAGAGCTTTCAAAAATGTTTTCAAATGTATTTTAAAATATAATTTTCAAATCTTGACATACAAAAAATAAGTCAACTTTGAGAGATAAGTTGGTGTACTTTGCCAATGAATCACTTTCTGATAATGATAATCATCACTGAAGACAATAATCATTTATTATATTTAACCTCAAAAAAGGTAATTAAAATGTTTTTTTTAATAATCAATGATAAATGTGACGAATTTGATAAGATTTAACCAAAAATATTCATGATATTTTGATTTGCTTCTGTTAGGTAATGGTACAGTATGAGATACCCACACAATGGTATGTGATACCCACACAATGGTATGTAATATCAACACAGTGGTATGTGATATCCACACAGTATTATGTGATACCACACAACGGCACGTAATACCCACACAATGGTATGTGATACCCACACAACGGCACGTAACACCCACACAATGGTATGTGATATCCACACAGTGGTATGTGATACCCACACAATGGTATATGATACCCACACAATGGTATGTGATACCCACACAACGGCACGTAACACCCACACAATGGTATGTGATATCCACAAAGTGGTATGTGATACCCACACAATGGTATATGATACCCACACAATGGTATGTGATACCCACACAATGGTATGTGATATCCACACAGTGGTATGTGATACCCATACAATGGTATGTGATACCCACACAACGGCATGTGATACCCACACAACGGCACGTAATACCCACACAATGGTATGTGATACCCACACAATGGTATGTGATACCCACACAATGGTATGTGATACCCACACAACGGCATGTGATACCCACACAACGGCACGTAATACCCACACAATGGTATGTGATACCCACACAATGGTATGTGATACCCACACAATGGTATGTGATACCCACACAATGGTATGTGATACCCACACAATAGTATGTGATACTCACATAATGGTATGTGATACCCACACAATAGTATGTGATACCCACACAATGGTATGTGATACCCACACAATAGTATGTGATACCCACACAATTGCAGACACAAATGTAATTCTTTTATCTCTTTAATGAGAATGTTTCGACCGACACGAAAAAGTTCACCTTGTGGCCGAAACGTCGTCAAAAAAGTTCCATCTCACTATATTTATTATTCTTTATCATTCATCATTATAACAGTTAAATCATTATTATTATTATTAACAATTATCATCGTAAAGTTTTAACAAGCATTTATCATAATCAGTCAAGTTCACTATCATGATAATGTGCTTATCACAATCACTCACATTCATCACTGCTCAACATCACTATCAGTCACCTTCACTGATCGTCATTACCATCAATCTCCTTTATTATTGCTCATCACCATCAATCGCCTTCATCAGTGATCACATCACTATCAGGCACTATCACCAGTGCTCACCATTACCATCAATCACCTTCACCAGTGCTCACTATCACTATCAGTCACTATCACCGGTGCTCACTATTACCATCAATCACCTTCACCAGTGCCCACCATCACTATCAGTCACTATCACCGATGCTCACCATTACTATCAATCACCTTCACCAGTGCTCACTATCACTATCAGTCACTATCACCTGTGCTCACTATCACTATCAGTCACTATCACCGATGCTCACCATTACTATCAATCACCTTCACCAGTGCTCACTATCACTATCAGTCACTATCACCTGTGCTCACTATCACTATCAGTCACTATCACCGATGCTCACCATTACTATCAATCACCTTCACCAGTGCTCACTATCACTATCAGTCACTATCACCTGTGCTCACTATCACTATCAGTCACTATCACCGGTGCTCACCATTACCATCAATCACTTTCACCAGTGCTCACTATCACTATCAATCACCTTCACCAGTGCTCACTATCACTATCAGTCACTATCACCGATGCTCACCATTACTATCAATCACCTTCACCAGTGCTCACTATCACTATCAGTCACTATCACCAGTGCTCACTATCACTATCAGTCACTATCACCGGTGCTCACCATTACCATCAATCACTTTCACCAGTGCTCACTATCACTATCAGTCACTATCACCGGTGCTCACCATCACCATCAATCACTTTCACCAGTGCTCACTATCACTATCAGTCACTATCACCTGTGCTCACCATTACCATCAATCACTTTCACCAGTGCTCACTATCACTATCAGTCACTATCACCGGTGCTCACCATTACCATCAATCACTTTCACCAGTGCTCACTATCACTATCAGTCACTATCACCGGTGCTCACCATCACCATGAATCACCTTCACCAGTGCTCACTATCACTATCAGTCACTATCACCGGTGCTCACCATTACCATCAATCACCTTCACCAGTGCTCACTATCACTATCAGTCACTATCACCGGTGCTCACCATCACCATCGATCACCTTCACCAGTGTTCATCATCACAACATCACATATTAGTACTTCGTAGGTCAACCATCCACAACCTGTACATTACAATATTTACCTTCTCTTCCCTCCTTCACTCACTCTTCCTCCACCACTCACTCTTCCTCTCACTCATCTTCTCTCATCACTTTCCTCCACTCACTTTCCATCACTCACTTCCCTCCACACTCTTCTCACCATTCCTCATCCACTCTTCCTCCACTCACTCCACTCTCCTCCACTCACTCTTCCTTCACTCACTAAACTCTTCCTTCACTCCACTCCACTCTTCCCTTCACTCCACTCCACTCTTCCCTCCATTCCACTCCACTCTTCCCTCCATTCCACTCCACTCTTCCTCATTCCACTCACTCTTCCTCATCCACTCACTCTTCCCTCACATCCACTCTTCCTCACTCCACTCTTCCCTCCACTCCACTCTTCCCTCCACTCCACTCTTCCCTCCATCCACTCCACTCTTCCCTCCACTCCACTCTTCACTCCACTCCACTCTTCCCTCCACTCCACTCCTTTCCTCCTTCTCTCACTGTCCTCCACTCTTCTTCCTCACTTTTCCCTGTTCCTCCACCTCTTCCTTCCTCCACTCTTCCCTGCTCCTCCACTCTTCCTTTCCTCACTTTCCCTTCCTCCCTCTTCTCCTTGTCCTCCACTCTTCCTGTCTCCACTCTTCCCTGTCCTCCACTCTTCCCTGTCCTCCACTCTTCCCTGTCCTCACTCTTCCCTGTCCTCCACTCTTCCCTGTCCTCCACTCTTCCCTGTCCTCCACTCTTCCCTGTCCTCCACTCTTCCCTGTCCTCCACTCTTCCCTGTCCTCCACTCTTCCCTGTCCTCCACTCTTCCCTGTCCTCCACTCTTCCCTGTCCTCCACTCTTCCCATCCTCCACTCTTCCCTGTCCTCCCTCCTTCCCCTGTCCTCCACTCTTCCCTGTCCTCCACTCTTCCTGTCCTCCACTCTTCCTCTCCTCTCACTCTTCACTGTCCTCCACTCTTCACTGTCCTCATCTCTTCTACTGTCCTTCCACTCTTCACTGTCCTCCACTCTTCCTGTCCTCCACTCTTCACTGTCCTTCACTTCTCCACTGTCCCCTCCACTTCTTCCCTCTGTCCTCCACTCTTCCCGTCCTCCACTCTTCCCCGTCCTCCACTCTTCCCGTCCTCCACTCTTCCCGTCCTCCACTCTTCCTCCGTCCTCCACTCTTCCCTGTCCTCCACTCTTCCCGTCCTCCACTCTTCCTCGTCCTCCACTCTTCACTGTCCTCCACTCTTCACTGTCCTCCACTTTCCTGTCCTCCACTTCTTCCTGTCCTCCACTCTTCCCTGTCCTCTCCTTCTTTCCCTGTCCTCCACTCTTCCTGTCCTCCACTCTTCCTGTCCTCCACTCTTCCCTTCCTCCACTCTTCCTGTCCTCCACTCTTCCCTGTCCTCCACTCTTCCCTGTCCTCCACTCTTCCTGTCCTCCACTCTTCCTGTCCTCCACTCTTCCCTGTCCTCCACTCTTCCCTGTCCTCCACTCTTCCCTGTCCTCCACTCTTCCCTGTCCTCCACTCTTCCCAGTCCTCCACTCTTCCCGTCCTCCACTCATCCCTGTCCTCCACTCTTCCCTCCTCCACTCTTCCCTGTCCTCCCTCCCTTCTCCCCTCTGTCCTCCACTCTTCCTGTCCTCCACTCTTCCCGGTCCTCCACTCTTCACTGTCCTCCACTCTTCACTGTCCTCCACTCTTCACTGTCCTCCACTCTTCACTGTCCTCCACTCTTCACTGTCCTCCACTCTTCCTCGTCCTCCACTCTTCACTGTCCTCCACTCTTCACTGTCCTCCACTCTTCCCCGTTTTCCACTCTTCACTGTCCTCCATTCTTCCCTGTCCTCCATTCGTCCCCGTCCTCCACTCTTCACTGTCCTCCACTCTTCACTGTCCTCCACTCTTCCCCGTCCTCCACTCTTCCCCGTCCTCCACTCTTCCCCGTCCTCCACTCTTCCCCGTCCTCCACTCTTCCCCGTCTTCCACTCTTCACTGTCCTCCACTCTTCACTGTCCTCCACTCTTCCCCGTCCTCCACTCTTCCCCGTCCTCCACTGTCCTCCACTAGCCTCCTTATTTCTGCCTTACAATCATTATCTCCATAAAAGGCGCAGCTTCATTTTTCATCTCAGAAATATTCTTTTTTTTTAATAAAATCCCAGTTGCTGAATGATATACTTTATTATTATTATTACTATTATTATTATTATTATTATTACTATTATTATTACTATTATTATTATTATTATTATTATATTTTAATTGGAAGCACTACACTAGTAGGGGTCTAATAGCCTTTAAAAACATATTTCTATATAGTAGTTCGAATGAATTAGAGGATAAATCGAGTTCCTTGGACCAAGAGCTTCTCACCGGCACCAAGACACCTATTTAAACGTGTATGTGAATGACTCAAGAAAATTTTGTGTTGAGTTAGTGTTGAGTGAAACACTGAGTTGCAATGTCGTTGCTTCTCGTTGAATTAGAAAGTCGAAGATGTTTGTGAAGAATTGAAAGGGAAGAAACACTTTTCTCTCATTGCAATTTGCATGTTGCATACCTCTCTAGTGTATGTTTTATCAGTGTAATAATAATAACAGTAACAACAATGGCAATAAACATAGTAATAATAACAATAACACTAATAATAATAGTAATAATCGTAATAATTAATAATAATTAATAATTATAACAATAATAATAATAGCAATAATAACAGTAACAACAGTTTCATAAAAAAGAATGCAGAGGCATTAGACAAAAAAAAGTATATTGAGCAAGAAATATATTTGATCAAAAGGTGAATATAATAACACATGCACCTTCATCCCTGACTTATGAAGAGGCAGTTCACGAAGCGTCGGTTTCAAACTGCCTGACACAGCTGCTTAGTGGACACAGTATTTTTTTCACTAATAGCCGAAACAATTACTCAGAGGAAATCTGAACACAAATCTATTATGAGGAAGCAAACACTAGACTGGGAGAATAAAGTCATAATACTATCAATACCATGGCTGTAAAATACCATCAAAAAGCCGCATTTAGGTGACGAACTTTACAACGACGTTTCGCTCCAGGATGGACTAAAAGGGTCCAGGATGGTGTCCGAAACGTGACCATCAGGTCCTGTCCGAAATGAGTTTTGATGAACTATTGACAAGACACTTCGAGTATTATTTTACCCTTAATAATACAAATAGATTATCTCGTGTTCTCACCCTTAAATATCAAGGAAATAGCAAGGAATAATTGAAAATCTACATTGAAGACTTCATTTTGATTAATAATATAGTTTTTTTTTTCACTGGGTACCGTTTTTGTATCTCCAAGATGCGGCCCAATAATGCTCAAGTAATCTGGGTATTGATATTATGTTAGGTGAACAGGGACACGAGGTATCAGAATTGCCTTTTCGACTCGCCCAACACCCACAAACACACCTACCGGGATTGAAACCCTGTGCTATCGGTTGTGAGCCGATCATTGTTCCACTGATTATCAGTTTAAATCGGTACTTCCCTTATATACAAGAACAGAGGTACCAAACGTTCCTGATGTATTTTCTTCCCTCCACGACTTTATGGATATGAATATTAAGTCAGTATGTACGTAAATGATCGTTCTGTCTTTTCACATCCCGAAATGCAATATAACGTACGTGCGTATCCCTGTATTTGTGTTTATTTATGTATCCGTGTAAATGCAGCTTGACCTATCGCAAATAGAATGACTAGCCAGAGACCAGTCCGTGATTAGGGAACTGAGGATCAAGCGATGAATGACCCACATGGGCTTAGCACAAAATAAAAACAATTCAGTATAACTGTAGTATGCTCTCCGTGCAGGCACGAAGCTTGTGTGTGACTGTGACGTGCTGTGGATCATCTCTCAACCACGCTACGTAGATCATCTCCTCTTCGCTGTGTGTACCAACCACACTAGTCTCAGTAACCTCAATGGCGACGAGCTGGCTGACGACTGCGCCACCGACTCGCCCCTGGAGGATGACTGGTACGATGAAGAAGAGAAGAAAGGGATGAAGAGAAGAGATGATAATGAGAGTGAGAAAAAGAAGCAGGAAATTGGTAATGTTAAGTATGGTGACACCGAAAGAAAAGGTGTCGGAGTAATTGGTATCTATGGCTGGTGGTGGCCGTGGTAGTGGTCACTCCGGCGGCTCTCAAGGTGGAGATGACGCAGGTGGAGTCCCATGACGAGGGTGGTGAAAATGGTGCTTGTTGTTAGTATGGTGACGAGGTGCTTGCAGGAGACAGTGGTGCTCTCTTTAACAGTGTTCTTCCGCCAACCAAATCTTGCATTCTCTTTATGAGAAACAGTAAAAGTGATCATTCTTTGTACAAAGTTTCATTCATGTGCTCTGTCATGTTCTCATAAACATTGAAGTGCGTGCTTCATTTTCTGATAACCTTGATAAATGTAGTACTTAATTATTTTCTGATAACCTTGAAGTGCTGGGTTATCATGACTTGATAACACTAGTTTTGGCTTTATCAGTTCCTAATAACGTTCGCGTATGAGCATCATTTCCTGATGAGCCTCATTAAGTGTGACAGAGGGAAACACAAGACGATCTCACGCACCCATCATTGAGGGTAACACGAGATACTGCAGAGTGTAATGAGGAGATAATGAGACCCAAGTATAGACGGGGTGAGTACACGTACAAGCGTTTCTCACCGTTAAAACGCTACGTACAAACCATACCACGGGCGGGGTTAGAACCCGCGATCAGAGACATAAAACTCCAGACCGACGCGCTAGCCACTGGGCCAGCTGGCTACAATAAGATTCATGTCATTACGATTTCGTGAATTACGTACAAGCGTTTCTCACCGATATAACGCTGAGAAATTCCTTGGATCTGTATATTATAAATCAAAATTTACTTGACTGATAGTATCCAGCTTACCCAAAGGCCAGTGCTAAAAAGCTGCTGATAGTCGAGGTATCGAAAGCAGAAAGAATACGAAGCGAAGCTAAGGCTCACTGCAGCTTCGTTCGTAACCATCACTTACACTATACTTTCTAAAACCTTATTTTTAACCTATGATGTGGTACGTAAGGTAGCAGTGTGTGTGCTCTGTGGTAAACTGTGATAAATTAATGACGCTCATCTTGTTAATTGTTTCTCTGTCATCCATATACAAAAAGTTTAACTGATGTTCATGAAATAAAAATAACATGTAGAAATATTATTAAATGTTGTTTTTGCAGCTCCTGAGACATCAAGGGAAAAACTCAAGTATAAAAGTAAAGGAAATGGAATATTAATTTTCCGCTAGATATCCTATGATTGAAATTTATTTTTAGATATATATATATATATATATATATATATATATATATATTTATACGCCACATGCAGAAACAAATGGAGCATAAAGTAATTGGCTTTAATGTCCATTCCGATTTTGAAGAAATATAATAAAAAAATATATAATTTTCATTAATTTTTATTATTACTAATTATTATTATTATTATTAGTAGTAGTAATAGTAGTAGTGGAAGCATTGCTTTTATTGAGGAGTGCTAAACCCATTAGGTTCACATTTCACGTCTTAAACAAGTAAGTGAATCCTCACGGCCGTGTTTGAGTCCTGTAAGGCTGGTCTCAGAGCCCTTCATTAAGAAGCACATAAGAAAGTGAGGTTATGTATAATGAATGTAAGTAGAAATTTCTAAAATATGCCGATCATCTTACATATTCACGAAAGAGAAAAAGAAATCAGTACGCCTACCAAAGTGCAAAACATTTAACAATTTTCATTTCACAGTCATATGATGGAGAGTGGCGTCTCCCTGAGCCGTCTACCAAACTACTACCAAGAAATCTGCAAACAATAACACTTCACTAATTAAAGTCGAGAAGTCTGACAACTTTTATGATCAAAGAAAAACAAAAACTTCAGACAAATTAATGAGCCAATTTTCTTTATTTCAAAAGTCAAGAATTAAGTCTTGAGGCCGGGACGTGTTAACTATGACCGTTGATGTCACTGTTGCACGGAGACTTTGGTCATGGCAATGTTTACATTAACTGAGGATTTTTAATGCTGGTGTCAGCTGCATGGCATTAATGTTGGTGTCAGCTGCATGGCATTAATGTTGGTGTCAGCTGCATGGTATTAATGTTGGTGTCAGCTGCATGGACATTAATCCTGGTGTTAGTTGCATGGCATTAATGTTGGTGTCAGCAGCATGGCATTAACGCTGGTGTCAGCTGCATGACATTAATACTGTGTGCTCAAGCTTGAGACCCAAATTTGCGGTACGTCAAATAAGTCGCAGCGAGATTTCGAAATACACTGTGTGTGGCATTGATGCTATACAGGGAAAAATTGGGATTAGATAGGCCATTCAGTACAGAGATACTTCAATTTCATGATTTAAGTTTGGAAGGGCCTCACTAAATAACATATATGCATGAGGAACTATCCAGCGTAAATATTTAGATAAGGGACTCCACCGAATTTTGAGAGAATTTTTAATTGGAAATTACCATTAGTGGATAATTTGTGAACTAGAGATAATTTTATTTTATGCAAGGTCGAAAAAAAACAGTTTTGGGGTAAATTTTATCTCGAGAAAAAAGTATATAGAAAGACATATTTTTTAACTAGTTCCCTAATTCCTACGTAACCTAACAAAACCCAGCCTAATGCAACCTTACCTAACATATGTTAACTCTCACCAATCATTAATCGGAAATTAGTAGATTTGCAACTGTTTACATCATGGTCCACCAAGTGAAATGGCCTATCGTATCCAGTGACTGAATAATGACGACGGCTTTAAGGTAACTTGAGCTAGAGCTCGTCACGCCCACGCTGGCGAGAGATTCATCTGTAAAAACTTCCATTTGTGTTCAGATTGGGACCCATGCTGACTTCTCTATGGTGTATAAGTATACAAACCAGGATGAATCTTACTGTTGTTAGCTGGCCCAGTGGTTTACGCAATGGCCTGGAGTTTACCAACTCTCTCGCCATGGGTTCTAACCCCACCCGTACGCTGGTTTGATGTTTATTTAAACCTGTCACTTCAGTGGTACAGTTTAGGAAATACATTCCTCTTATGACATTATTTTTATGGGTTATATTTTCAAAAATAAAAATCTGCAGAAGAAATAACTGTTTCTGCCGTACACAAATAAATGGTAAATGGTCCAAGTCGGACCGAAACGTCGTCATAAGCTCCTCTCTCTTATGTGTGGGTTATTTGTGTATTGTTCCAGTCAAGGTATTGTGTCTTTTTGTTCATTATATATATATATATATGTGTGTGTGTGTACTCACCTAATTGTACTCACCTAATTGTGGTTGCAGGGGTCGATACTCAGCTCCTGGCCCCGCCTCTTCGCTGTCTGCTACTGGGTCTCTGCTCTCCCTGCTCCATGAGCTTTATCATACCTTGTCTTAAAACTGTGTATGGTTCCTGCCTCCACTATATATTTCTCTAGTCCATTCCACTTCCTGACTACTCTGTGGCTGAAGAAATGTTTCCTGACATCCCTTTGACTCATCTGAGTCTTCAGCTTCCAGTTGTGTCCCCTTGTTTCTGTGTTCCCTCTCTGGAACATCCTGTCATTATCTACCTTGTCAATTCCCCGCAGTATTTTGTATGTCGTTATCATGTCTCCTCTGACCCTTCTTTCCTCCAGTGTTGTTAGTCCTATTTCCCTCAATCTTTCTTCATAAGACAGACCCCTGAGTTGTGAAACTAACCTTGTCGCAAACCTTTGCACTTTCTCTAGTTTCCTTACGTGCTTGACCAGGTGTGGGTTCCAGACTGGTGCTGTATATTCTAGTATGGGCCTGACGTATACGGTATACAGTGTCTTGAACGATTCCTTGTTAAGGTAACGGAACGCTAATCTAAGGTTTGCCAGACGCCCATATGCTGCCGCAGTTATCTGGTTGATGTGTGCCTCCGGAAACGTGCTTGGCGTTATACTCACTCCAAGGTCTTTCTCCTTTGCCGAGGTTTGTAGCCTTTGTCCGCCTAGCTTGTACTCTGTCAGCGGTCTTCTTTGCCCTTCTCCGATCCTCATGACTTTGCATTTGGAGGGATTGAATTCGAGAAGCCAACTGCTAGACCAGATGTCGAGCTTGTCCAGGTCTGTTTGCAGCCCTGCCTGGTCCTCTTCCGATGTGATTTTCCTCATTATTTTCACATCATCCGCGAATAGAGACACTTCTGAGTCTATCCCGTCCGTCATGTCATTTACATATACCAGGAATAACACTGGTCCTAGGACTGACCCCTGCGGTACACCGCTCGTCACAGGCGCCCACTGTGATACCTCACCACGCACCATGACCCGTTGTTGCCTCCCTTTGAGGTATTCCCTGATCCATTCCAGTGCCCTTCCTGTTATACCTGCTTGTTCTTCCAACTTCTTTACTAATCTCATGTGAGGAACTGTGTCGAATGCCTTCCTGCAGTCCAGGAAAATGCAATCAACCCACCCTTCTCTCTCCTGCCTTACCTCTGTTACTTTATCATAGAACTCTAGGTGTGTGTGTGTGTGTGTGTGTGTGTATGTGTGTGTGTGTGTATGTGTGTGTGTGTATGTGTGTGTGTGTGTGTGTGTGTGTGTGTGTGTGTGTGTGTGTGCGCGCGCGCGCGCAAAAATATATGCAAAGAAATAAAGCTGCCAGCAGGATTCTAACCCGAATCGTCAGCTCTGCACAAGTGCAACTAGCTACCAATTTGACTACAATTTGAAGTCTTAAACCACTCAGCTACAGATGCTTGGTAACATGAGGCAGCTTGCTTAACTGCAAGCTATATTCTTCCCAGACACCCCAGTGAGTCTCAGCCTCGGTGCATCTTGACTTACGCAAGAAATGTACTAGAGAAGAAGCTTGTATGCAATAGGAAGCCATATGGCTTAAGGCAAATACAGACAGACAATCTGCAGGAACAAGATACTTCATGGTAAGGCCAGTGGAAGCATTAGACTTCTACTGGTTTTTCGAGATGTTGAAATGGTTTTATGAAGCAACCATTGCTAACATGATGATTTTGAAAGTACCCCTAGCTTACAGGTCTCTTAATATTGTTAGAGGATGGAAGAGTGTAAATAACAAGCCGATGTTTAGGTGTTCTGTGAACACCATATTCTGATTAGAGACTTTTAGAATATAACCAGGAAAGTGTACACAAATACCCCGCACACAACAAAATGAAATTTTTGACAACATTTCGATCTGACTTGGACTATTAACTTGCCCAATGTGCGGGTTATTTATATATTGTTCCTGTCACGGTATTGTACCTGTCTATTCTATCAGGAAGAGTAACCTGCCATTTTACCCCACTGTACTTTCAATTTAATACTATAAACTTTTTAATTTCCAAAGTGTCAAATGGCCCCCATTTTTTTTTCCAGAAAGTAAAATGTCATACATTTTATCCATTGGCTTTATTTTAGGTAATTTTCCTACAAGTGATTCTATGTAAAGACTGGAGATGACCAGCGGGAGTGGGCTACCCTTACTACTAGTGCAAATATATATTCCTGGAAAAAAACGCATTACAAGAAACTCAGTTTGGTAGGCGCAGTGATTCTAGACACAGGAGCATATTTTAAGGCACCAAGGTAGGGTGACCTAGAAGAAAACACATCAACAATCACTCAGTAGGTGTATAGCCGGAAGTGCACAGACGTCTCAGTTCGAATGACCTCCCTAATATAATAATTCACCCCCTCCTTCAGAGCGCAGACACTGTACTTACCACTAAGACTCAACTCTGGCTAACTGATTTAACCCAATCCCTTCATATTTTTGTCCTTGCTCACTCTGAAATAGCACGTTTAAACAAGCCTGCTGGATGCTCAAGTCACTATCTTTAAAAACCTTTCTTTCTTGTGATGATACCCTACCCTTCCTCCCTTCCTTCCATCCCAGATTTATGCACTTTTTGGTCAACCTATTCTGCTCCATCCTCTCTAAAAGCTCAAACCTCTTCAACATCATCTTCACTTAACTCTGGATTATCTCTTTTGTAAGTCCTCCCACCATCTTCTAATTTCCACGCACTGAATTCTCTGCATAATGTTCCTATCACACATTATTCTCAAACAGGACATGTTCACTACCTCGAGCCTCCCTCTCGCTGCAACCTTTAAAGCCCATACCTCATACCTATATTAAAGTTGTTGGTACCAATTTGCTTTTTACTTGCGTAAACTTTCCACAGATGATCTCGCGTATCTTTGTCCCCCTCGTCATTTATATGGTTTTCATCGTCTTTAAAATAATTTTGCTGTATGACCCTAGTGGGTTTAGCGATTCTTTTTGATCATAATACTCAAACAATTTGCCGACATATCCAGTCTTTCTCCTTCTAATCTGATACCAAATCTTTCATTGCTCTTTTGTTACTTTCTTCACCTTCCTCCTTTGTATTTCACCTTTAGTTTCTTTTCTTTTTTAACTCATCGGTCGTCTACCACCGAGTTTTAGGGTGACATGAGAAGGAAGAAACAATTTCACCGTTATTCATTCAATCACTGTCTTGCCAGAAGGGTGCTCCCATCACAGTTTTTTTTCATAGCTTCCCGAATTTCCCGACCAACCTTTGCAAGTTCTCTGTAGAAGCTAAAAGATATGACATCGGGCAAGAGAAACTTTCTTAGCCACTGTTTTGATTAGATTAAGAGAAGTGAAGCTTCCATACCATCACAACACTACTACCACCACCCTCGCGGCTTTTCCCTGACTCCTGCCATTATATATACTCATTTCTTAGTGATCTCTATATTAGGACTGAAGAAACCACTCGTGGCGAAACGTTTCCTTGAATAAATGTCCTGAACTATACATAAGTGTGTTTTTCTACGGCTTCTGGTTGGTCTCCAGGTGACCTCCGACTCAACAGTTCGCAACACAGAACACGGACAATTTAATCGCGGGATTATTTCTTCGTCCACGCCATCTGTGCAGTCGACAACACTCAGAACAAGAAACGTTTTGTCTCTGGATTGTTCTGACGTGTAGACTCAAAATTGTTGCTACCTACACTCAGACTGAGTTGAGTCGTCAAATATATTTATATTCCTTAAATTTTGTGTCAACATTTCTAGAAATCTTGCCACTTTAACTTGAATCGCAATCTTTACCAGGGATCTTGAAATCTTCAGCTGCAATGATGTTACTGTTGTTGAGTCTTGGACGAATTTATTCGCCACTGAGTTTAGTGCCTTTGTAAACAATGTGAAAACCAGAAGGTCCAGAAAGCTCAGTGGTATTTTAGGCAGTCTCGTACGTCGGTAGAAAGAACGATAACATCGTCTGTCGTCTCGGTTTTCCTTGTTTCCATTAAATGTTATGACTCTTATCTTACAGCCAATCAAGAAATGTCTGGTGCAATTTAAGATGGGAGAGGCTATGCTAATTTTACACTCCGCTTCAAAAATATTTTTGGCTGCAGATCCTCTCTATCATAAGCATGACGACGGACTTGAATTTATAATTGAGAAGACCCCGACCGACAGATAATTCTCGATTATTATGTTCCTATTCACGTCACTAAGATAACTAAGAGTGCAGTTATATTTGTTCATGACTCATATCTTTGCAAATTTTGACGCATCTCAGCGATAGATCTCTAGAGCAAGGCAACTTGTGCGAATAAGGAAGAGAGTCTTCGAATAAACTGAAAATGATTAGGCAATTAGTTACGTGTGTCCATCTTCATTTCAAATTGTTGAAGATTATTACCGAGTGAGTACAGTCTATTAAAAATATACATTAACTGTGGTAGCTTCAATAGCGGGTGAGTTCAAGCAAAGGTGGTATCAAAGGTGGTATTAATAATTGCAGTTGTGTTGGTATATAACATTTAAAGCCTGTCGATCGTCAGTCATATATACTTGAATCATAAAAATGGGTAAAAACACGGTAATAACATAGATTTAACTATCGAGTATTCCAGTATGTGATTCTAGGAATCACTGCCCCCGGGGTCCTGCAACAAACTAGATATTTAAATTGCTTATTTCAAAAGAGTCCCCGAATAAAGAACATCTATTTGGTTAAAATAATTGTAGAAATATGTTCATACGCGGATTTTGTTTGCTTATTTAGATCTTTTATTATCTGTTTCTAAACAAGTAAAATATGTCCTTGCATTAATAAGGACTCCTCACCTTCAAACAATAAAACAATAATATTATGTTAAATACTACTACTACTACTGCTACTACTACTAATACTACTACTTCTACTATTACTACTAATAATAATAATGACGTGAAGCTTACATGTTGAGAAAATTAATTTAAATGCGCCTCTCGATTTTTAAACCATTAAGGTATTTCTGGGATAAAAACATTCTCGGACAAGTATTCCTTTAACAATATCCGGCTCAGGTGAGCGGGATACCGGCTCAGGTGAGCGGGATACCGGCTCAGGTGAGCGGGATACCGGCTCTGCTGAGATCAACTTTTTCCCAGACAACTTAATCCCAAAGAAAACGTAATCTCAAGACCAAGAACTTGGCCCAAGCTGCGCCCAAGTTTCAGAAGGGAAATATTGGAATAATAATTTGTACACACAGCAGGTGGAGCTGCGATCATGAGCAACAGAAGGAGTGAGGAATTAGACGCATGTGCGACATCTTGGTATCTTTATTTGCAGATGTTTCGCCCATCCCAAATGTCGCACATGTGTCTAATTCTTCCTCTTGTAAGTGGTGTATGCTATTCATATGCAAATGCCCATATCTTTGCCAAAAAAAACTCTTAGAACACTAAGGTGTTGGTTGGGCGATCCTTAGTTTTTTAAACGGAATTGTACACTTAGGTCCGGTACGCCAGAGGATGATTAACCCCGGATATATATCCGTGGTGCTCCAGTTGATACTTAACCAGTGGATGATTAATTCCAGATCCCAGGTGCTTCACGGATTCGGTTATAATCCAGTATTTGCCTTATCACTGATATCCATCACCAAACATTACCTGTCTTCAAGTTGGAATTCGACATGTTCCTCAAAACAGCTCCTGCTGGCCGGGCCTGTGTTAGATTGCGAGCGAAAGGCACCAACAGCTTGATAGATCAGGCAGCAAACCAGAAGGTCTGGTCTAGGAACGAGCCGTGGAGGCGATGATCTCTGGAAGAGACTCCAGGTAACCTCCAGGTTACGTGCTTAATTAGTTTTACCAGTCACCTGCAAGCCTATAATTGCTCAGTGACTGAGAGTCCTCTTAACCATACCACGGGTGGGGTTCGAACCCGCGGTCAGAGAGTCTCAAAACTCCAGACCGTCGCGTAAGCCACTGGGCCAGCTAGCTTCAATAAGATTATATCCAACTAGGTATATTTCTACACCATAGGAAGGTTAGCATAGGCACCACTGTGTCCACAAATACAAGTTTTTACAGACGAATCTCCCGCTAGCATGGCCATGACGAACTCTAGCTCAAGTCCCCCTTCAAAGCCGTGGGGTTCGAACTCCACCCGTGGTATAGTTTGTTTGCAACGGTGTCATTACGACTTCGAGAGTCATCTTATGACAGACACTGGAATTAGTAGACATTTTTGTGACGAAGAACCTGCAGTTAGCGTCATTCCTTGGTAGTATTCATTGTGTGGTAGTGTGGTTATGGTGGAGTGGTCGTAGCTAAATGGTCGTAGAGTGATTGTAGTTAAATGATCGTAGTTGAATGGTCGTAGTTAAATGGTCGTAGTTAAATAGTCGTAGCTGAATGGTCGTGGTAGATAAGTCTTGGTGTAGGGGTCGTTGTGGAATGGTCATGGAGTGGTAGTGGTAGAGTGGTCGTTGTTGAGTATTTGTTGTATAGTCGTAGATAGATGGTCGTGGTGGAGTGGTCGTAGTTGAGTGGTCGTGGTCGACCATGATAAAAAACTATTGTTCCTATAAACGTTTTTATTTATTGTGTGGGTGAGAGCTGTTAAGTTCATGTAAATGTCCTGTTAATCATCAACTTAAAACAAGTTCTCTAAAAGTTGCATCTTTCAAAAGGTGGCGCCTTGAGGTAGGAGAAGGGCTCTTGATCCAAGCAATTAGAGCTTCTCACTCATTCCTCAGATCAAATTTGATTGCTTCCCCTTCAAAGAGGCGTGACTCACCAGGAAAATAATACTTAATTTAAAGCTTATAGCTCAAGTTTTACATTATTAAAATCCATGGCAATGACTGGGAAAAACTGGATCAGGTCACACATCAGCTTGAACGTAACCTGGCTCTCAGTCTCCAGCTTGAACGTAACCTGGCTCTTAGTCTCCAGCTTGAACGTAACCTGGCTCTCAGACTCCTGCTTGAACACAACCTGGCTCTCAGTCTCCTGCTCTTTCAGCGGGTCGAAGGTAAAGTGCCTAGCGTGCTGCTCAGGTACCCTCCAGGCCTCTTCTTACAAGTGCTTCGCTTATCTTCCAGTGATGTGATCTACTTCACTCTGACCTAACACGTCTACAACAACGCGAAATTCAGCAAATTGATATTTTCGATTTACAAAATGTACTTGATCCCCTCTCTTCCCCTCAAAACAAAAACAAAAAAACAGGTGGCTTATATTAATCTGTTCGTGTTATACTCGTAACACTGTATGTATTATTACATTATGTATGATCTTGAAGCTTTTCTACGGTGTTTAGTTTTAAGGGATGTGAGAAACCATACCACGGGTGGGTTAGAACCCGCGGTCAGAGAGTCTCAGAACTCCAGACCGTCGCGTAAGCCACTGGGCCAGCTAGCTTCAATAAGATTCATCCAACTAGGTATATTTCTACACCATAGGAAGGTTAGCATAGGTACCACTGTGTCCACAAATGCAAGTTTTTACAGACGAATCTCCCGCTAGCATGGCCGTGACGAACTCTAGCTCAAGTCCCTCTCAAAGCCGTCCACATGACTCACGAAATCGTAATGACACGATTGCAAACAAACATACCAGGTGGGTTGAACCGCGGTCAGAGAGTCTCAACTCTAGACGTCGGTAAGCCACTAGGCCAGCTAGCTTCATAAGATTCATCCAACTTCCTAACCTTCCTATGGTGTAGAAATATACCTAGTTGGATGAATCTTATTGAAGCTAGCTGGCCTAGTGGCTTACGCGACGGTTTAGAGTTTTGAGACTCTCTGACCGCGGGTTCGAACCCCACCCGTGGTATGGTTTGTTTGCAATCGTGTCATTACGATTTCGTGAGTTAAGGGATGTGAGGTTCCGAATTAGACACTTGCTATACCTGGGTATCTCTTTCTCGTTTTCCACATGTTATTTCCATCGTGTCTTCTCTCTCTCTCTCTCTCTCTCTCTCTCTCTCTCTCTCTCTCTCTCTTTAACACACACAAATATGATTGAATATTTGTTCTCTCCACTTTGTGCATGAGAATTATCTATTATTATTACATTTCTTAGTGTTTGCTGTTTATTACTTATTTCGAATTCATTTTGCATGTTACGTTTTATTTTCCCAATTTGATTTTATCTCTGCATTTGTTTCCCTTCATACAATTATATATTCTAAATTAAGTCTGCATCGTGGCATTCTGTATTGGGTTTCCATTTTAAAGTAATTTTTTTAATATATCTGTTTTATTCTTTGGATCTTTCGTAGCTCACTGATGTGATGTAAATGGTTTTGGAAAAACCGATAAGTTGAACAATGAGACACTCTTGTTGTATTTGTGAATGTTATTGTGGAGATGAGACACTTATGTGGTATTTGTGAATGTTATTGTGGAGATGAGACACTTATGTGGTATTTGTGAATGTTATTGAGGAGATGAGACACTTATGTGGTATTTGTGAATGTTATTGAGGAGATGAGACACTTATGTGGTATTTGTGAATGTTATTGAGGAGATGAGACACTTATGTGGTATTTGTGAATGTTATTGAGGAGATGAGACACTTATGTGGTATTTGTGAATGTTATTGAGGAGATGAGACACTTATGTGGTATTTGTGAATGTTATTGTTGAGATGAGACACTTATGTGGTATTTGTGAACGTTATTGAGGAGATGAGACACTTATGTGGTATTTGTGAATGGTATTGTGGAGATGAGACACTTATGTGGTATTTGTGAATGTTATTGTGGAGATGAGACACTTATGTGGTATTTGTGAATGTTATTGAGGAGATGAGACACTTATGTGGTATTTGTGAATGTTATTGAGATGAGACACTTATGTGGTATTTGTGAATGTTATTGAGGAGATGAGACACTTATGTGGTATTTGTGAATGTTATTGTGATGTTCGGCGAGTCATCCAGTGATGTACGAGGCTGCTGGTCGCCGTAAAATAATCCCCTTTTGTGTATGTCTCCGGACATGCTACGACGGAGTGATATAGACGTTCATATTATGCAAGAATCGCGAACAAGCGATACAAGATGCAAAATATCCACAGGGGGGAGTTGAATAATTGCTCTAGGCCTTTCGTTTTGCATTCAACACATCAGGAGCTTGCAAAGTTGCAGAAATGAGTACAAAAATCTCAGCGGATTCGTTCCAAGGGAAGCTTTCCTTGGAATGAATCTGCTGAGATTTCTTACTTATTTCCGCAACTTTGCAAGCTCCTGGTGATGTGTTGATTGCAACACGAAAGGCCTAGAGCTATTATTCAACTCCACCCTGTATAAGTTTTGCATAGATATACATGCGATAATTACACATTACAGTGCCAAAGAAAGTGTTTCAACTGACACCTTCACAGTTCATACGGACTCACCATTTTAAATTATTTTCCCCTATTCACTTTCCTCCTGCAGAAGAAAATAAAAATTGGCTGTTTTCAGTATTATTACAGTACAGATAATGCTTGTGAGCGTTTTAGTTATGCAAATGTAAATATAAACTGAAATTAATGGAACCGCTTGTTTTAGAGCCACTCTCAGAATAGTAATCAAAACTTTTTTTTGACATTGCTTGTTGCCAAAATCGATAAACAAAATTATACTATGTGTTAACGTTTAAGGCTCATGATTTATTATTTTTACAAAGCATTTCATACAATTAAAATTATATCTACTAACATGGAAGTAGTTCCAGGGGGTCAACGCCCCCGCGGCCCGGTCCTCGACCAGGTCTGAATAAAAAACTTAACATAAATAATACGATACCAAGTAAAACTAACCAAAATTAATTAAAGATACTCATTAGATTATTAAAGACAAAGGCCTTCCCCAAACGTTCTCCGAGATCCCACAAGTTCCCTGGTAATTATTTTGACGAAGCTTGAAAACCTATTCTGTTAAAATACTATTAAAATGCACGTCACAGTCACCTGTACTCCACAAGTTAGACAGGGATGGGGGGGGGAGGGATAATCAGGAGAACCTGCTAGCAGGAGAGTATTGGTGAGATGTGTGTGCCTGATGCTTAGTCGACACACATCCGTCTCAAGGTACATATTCCTGCTCAAGGAGGAAGGCCGAACACTGTAAAACTTGTTTACGCCCTGACCTTTAATTTTACGACTTATTCGCATAGGTTCAAACCCCACCCGTTCGGTGGTTTGTTTGCAATCGTATTATTACGATTTCGTGAGTCATGATTGCTCCTGCTCTGTCGGGCCCACTTGGCCTACCACTTCCGAAGGACATTTCTGTGGATATGGACCTGGAAGGCACCGGAAGGCAAGAGTTTAATATAGTGAGATCGCTACAGCAGCCTTTGCATCATTTCTCAGTACACCAGCATGTCCTGAGCACCACCAGAACTCCTCATCCTTGTGATGCAAGTGGAAATGAGCCATATAGGGCCATGGTAGACAGGACATTGGGAATTCGAATTCACAGTGAGCCGAGAAACTAAACCAGCTATCAGGACAAGACCAGCGAGGAGTGTATGGAGCTTGCAGCATACACTATGGACTCTCTTGTCAGCTGGGCATGAAAAGAGGCCTCACGGGAAATCACAGCACAGTTAACACCACTGTCGTTCTTTGGCTCATCAAGAAAGACTTTCATTCATGAAGCATAAACCGAGTCACGCTCCATGAAATTAGTCAAGGTCATCACCGGGGCTCAACACTTTGGTGACAACATCCACTGCGACAACTTCCACTGCGACAACATCCACTGCGACAACATCCACTGCGACAACATCCATTGCGACAACATCCACTGCGACAACATCCACTGCGACAACATCCACTGCGACAACATCCACTGCGACAACATCCACTGCGACAACATCCACTGCGACAACATCCACTGCGACAACATCCACTGCGACAACATCCACTGCCTACAAAGACGAAACTCAGGCAACGTCCAAGGAGAGCTGGGAATAAACCCGTCCTCTCTCACCACAGACATATTAAGGCCACAGTCAAGGAAAGACACTCGTATCTTGAATCCAGACGGCACATGAGGCCTAGCATGATGCGCATCCAACTTCCCTTTTCTTTCCTCACCAAAAACAAAAAAAATAAAGCGATCCCTGAACAGGTAGCTCAAGCTGAGCTTCTCACTTTGGAGATCCAGCGAAGCTCAGCAGACAACATATTCTCGACAGGGAAAGTGTGGAATGCACCCGTGGAAAGCCGTCTTCCTAGATGATAACCACAGCATCCGCACCGGAGAAGAGATAACATGTCACACTCCAGCAAGAAACAGTATAAACCCAAATATATGAGGAAGATTGTGCACCGATCCTTCGTGAGGAGGAACTTTGAAAGGCCTGTGAAGTGCCTGGATGAGTAACACCCAAGATAAATCAAAATCCTAAAATCTATTAAATGCATTGCATTATTAGGTCCATAAAATACAAGCAATAATACAATCAAATAAATGGTGTGCTTTCGTCTGGCAGTGCAGTTGAAATTGTTTCTTAAAACGTTGGAATCACCAAGTACGTTATGTCAGTTGGACGATGGTCTGCTGGATTTGACAGGTCGACACCTTGGTCATAACATGACCTATGATACTATTTATGGCAAACATTTATTCCATAGACCGTCATCCAAAAGGAAACTTACTGTGATCCCACAAGGGAGCTTTCCTGTGATACCACAAGAAAATTTTCCTGTGATCCAAGAAGTGAATCTCTCTGTCCGTGCTCCTATAAGGAAGCCCTCCTGTCCATGGTTAAACAAGGAAGCCCTCCTGTCCATGGTCCCAAAAGGAAGCCCTCCTGTCCATGCTCCCACAAGGAAGCCCTCCTGTCCATGCTCCCAAAAGGAAGCCCTCCTGTCCATGCTCCCACAGGGAAGCAATCCTGTCCATGCTCCCACAAGGAAGCCCTCCTGTCCGTGCTCCCACAAGGAAGCCCTAATGTCCGTGCTCCCACAAGGAAGCCCTCCTGTCTGTGCTCCCACAAGGAAGCCCTCCTGTCCGTGCTCTCACAAAGAAGCCCTCCTGTCCTTGCTCTCACATGGAAGCCCTCCTGTCCGTGCTCTCACAAGTCCTCCTGTCCGTGCTCTCACAAGCCCTCCTGTCCGTGCTCTCAAAAACCCTCCTGTCCATGCTCTCACAAGTCCTCCTGTCTGTGCTCTCACAAGGAAGCTCTTCTGGTCGTACTCTCACAAGCCCTTCTGACCGTGCTTTCACAAGGAAGCCCTCCTCTCCGTGCTCTCACAAGCCTTTCTGTCCATGCTCTCACAAGTCCTCCTGTCCGTGCTCTCACAAGGAAGCCCTCCTGTCCGTATTCTCACTAGGAAGTCTTCTTGTCCGTATTCTAACAAGAAAGCCCTCCTGTCCATATTCTCACAAGGAAGCCCTCCTGTCCGTATTCTCACAAGAAAGCACTCATGTCCGTATTCTCACAAGGAAGCACTCCTGTCCGTATTCTCACAAGGAAGCACTCCTGTCCGTATTCTCACAAGGAAGCACTCCTGTCCGTATTCTCACAAGGAAGCACTCCTGTCCGTGTTTTTACAAGGAAGCCTTCCTGTCCGTATTCTAACAAGGAAGTCCTCCTGCATGTGGTCTCACAACTAAGTTCTGCCTGTGGTCTCTCAACTAAGTTCTGCCTGTGGTCTCACAACTAAGTCTTGCCTGTGGTCTCACAACTAAGTCCTGTCTGTGGTCTCATAACTAAATCCTGCCTGTGGTCTCACAACTAAGTCCTCTCTGTGGTCTTACAACTAAGTCCTCTCTGTGGTCTCACAACTAAGTCCTCTCTGTGGTCTCACAACTAAGTCCTGCCTGTGGTCTCGCAACTAAGTCCTGCCTGTGGTCTCACAACTAAGTCCTGCCTGTGGTCTCGCAACTAAGTCCTGCCTGTGGTCTCACAATTAAGTCCTGCCTGTGGTCTCGCAACTAAGTCCAGCCTGTGGTCTCACAATTAAGTCCTGCCTGTGGTCTCACAACTAAGTCCTGCCTGTGGTCTCACAATTAAGTCCTGCCTGTGGTCTCACAACTAAGTCCTGCCTGTGGTCTCACAATTAAGTCCTGCATGTTGTCTCACAATTAAGTCCTGCCTGTGGTCTCACAACTAAGTCCTGCCTGTGGTCTCACAACTAAGTCCTGCCTGTGGTCTCACAACTAAGTCCTGCCTGTGGTCTCACAACTAAGTCCTGCCTGTGGTCTCACCCATCCAGAGGGTATTACCCGTCTCTCGGCTGCGTCCATCAACGTCCTCTAAATCAATTTCGTTTTCTCCACAAAACTCACTTAAGAGAATTCCATTTTCTTTCCCGTTGTCGCTTACCTCATCTTCTTGTCTCCGATCTTCCTTCAGTTATCGCCGGTATATCTCCTCTTCTCTCTGATCGTCCTCCAATTATCTCCATTATCTCTTTCTCTCACAGGAATGACTCGCTGGTTTTGTCTCACTTCGTGTATGAGAATTATAAATCATTATTATAATATTTCTTAATGTTTTGTCATATTCATATGAATTCATTTTCCATATTTTTTTTTGGGTTCTATATATTTTTATATCTATATTTGCTTCTTTTTCATTTGCTAAGCTAAATGTTTCTTGATTCTGCTAGATGGCTTCACGAGTATACCTTGATTCTGGTCGATGGCTTCACGAGTATACCTTGATTCTGGCCGATGGCTTCATGAGTATACCTTGATTCTGGCCGATGGCTTCACGAGTATACCTTGTCTCAGGTGATGAGTGCGAATCTGTCTCTGTGTGACGTACGTCTTATTTACGGATCTTGGATGCTTATATTTGTTCCTGAATTCTGATATCAAAGCTATATACATGGACATACGTATGTGTGTCGTACCCTGTACTGGTATGGTGCGAGCATTGATAGCCGGGCTCTTGGATGCCCCTGATTTGTTTTGAAGGTTATTACTTCAACGTTACTGTTGTAGGTGTGATGTGGACAACAATTTGGCCATTGGGAAGAATGATGCGCCTATCAACTTCTGTGTTTTTCCTGGAGATTCAGACAAAGTGTTTGTGCTTTGCGTTTGCAGTCATGAGTAAGATGGCGTGGTCACTTGAGAGAAAAAAGGGGATACAAATGGACCGGCATTCTTCCTCAGGGTTCTCGGTGCTACAGATTCTGTAGCCCAGAGGACTCTCTTAGTGCAAGGATCTCCAGTCTGTACTACGGAATGAGACTGAAGGATATAGCTCCCACATTTCCTACTGTTATATGAGCATTGTTAGGTTCGTATGGTGGGACAAAGTTACACAGTATAACACAAGAGAACTATCTCAGCTATCGTATTTTGTACAATACAAATATTCATGATTTTGTGTGAATAATTCCCTTTACCTTCTCTCCCTAACCCAACAAAAGAAAAACTCAAAGAATATTGTTTCCATCAAGATCCCTGTAAATTTATTATATACCTGAGTTTTTCCTTGGCATTTTTCAACTAAAAAGTTAACATTAAATAAATATTCTCAGAACATTAATTCACACTGTTTTGCACTGTTCAAAGTCTTCCTGTAAGTCTTGAGAATTTCCCTTGATACTTAACTTCTGTCTCGATTTTCTCTCCTCCCCTACTATCCTAACTCCCTGTCTCTCCCTCCCTATTATCACCCTCCCCGTCCCTCCATACTCTCTCGCTCTCTCCTTGTGTCCTTCCTTCCTTTCTTTCCCTTTTTTTCCCTCTTTCTCTCGCGTAGATGATGAAATCTTAATGGAATAATTGATGGTATCCACAACGTCCTACTGAAGTCTCTCATTTCAGGCTAACGGATGTCAACACTGAATGAGATCCATCCTGCTAAATGGAATATAACAAAGAAACATACCAGTTAGCTTTTATTTCTGCTGTATAAGAATCATGCAGAATAGAGTAGCAGCACACTGCTGATGTATCCACAAAAATCTCTCTCTCTCTCTCTCTCTCTCTCTCTCTCTCTCTCTCTCTCTCTCTCTCTCTCTCTCTCTCTCTCGTAAACGAGAACATTGGGAAAGATCAATATCATTGGCATGAACGCAACTCTTATTAAAGCAAACACAGTGAAAACTGTAATAGTGTCGTAGCTCAGAGAGTGACCCACTCAGCTGAGGTTACAGTCAACACCAGTTTCACTGCTCGTGGTGTTGCGCTACCGCAACACCACGCCTGGTGTTGCGCCTCAAAACACAAACCGCTATACATTAACTTAATCTATAGCACCAAATATTTGATGAAATATAGTCTTGAATGACATAGAATTAACTACAGATCATAATTAAAAGGTGAAAGTTACATTATTTCGGTATAAATTATCATTCTTGATGCAAATGCAGAGGGACTGATTACCTCATTCTCATCTTTCACCATTTTCTCTGTATTGAACTGAAGACGCCCCAGACTGGCGAAACGTTTCCTCAATAAAGATTTCCAAATGTTGCAAAAATGTCAGTTTTTCACCTTCCTTATACAAAGCTCTTAGAACTGAGAAACACATTTTACTTCCAAAGTTCCGGAGATGATGCTGCTATCAGAGCATCATTACAGCATCCTCCTTGCTGAAACTCTTCAGCGTGCGTCTTGCGAAGTTCCTGAGACCGTGCAAGACGTAAAGTTACTGAGTGATTAGCTATATCAGACGAGGTCAACACTGGAATATTTCTCCATAAGAAAACTGATATAAACAAATTTCACCACACTGACGGGAAATATGTGGTGTAAATTGCATTTCCTGGATTACACGTTCTAGGAAACTGTGTATTTATATACCTGTATAAAATTGTAAGAGAATTGTAATAACGAATACGTTGTGGCTATGGCTCACCCTGGCAAACACAACGGAATATCAATATTACACTGGGTAATACTTTTTTATTCCACCCTAAGTTCTACAGTACTGTGACTAACTGTAACAGGATGGTGAACTCATTAGTACTCTACAACACGAAATTATAACTTTGAAACACTACGATACACTGTTCAATGTAGTGCTTTGCTACGCAAACGTAAACTCTGCAACACTGCACAAACACTGTAATATCTGACTCTGATATTTGTGAAGTTCTTCGTTGCAGTGACAGTGTCAGTGGCATCGCGTTCACTGCTCCTACAATTCCTGTCATTAGACTTAACTACAATTAGATCCGCCCCTCAGTATCACAGCACCATCGTTGGATATAACATTTGCATAACAATTAGCTTAATCGCAGCTAGAGTCGTTCCCGGATATGATATGTTATGCGTAATGTTCCCCCTGGTGTTTGTTTACACAACTTCTTCTCCTCCGAGGGCATTAAAAAAGTTAATTTTCCTTTGTGAGTGTGTGTGTGTTAACTAACGTTGCAAGCTTTCTCCCTGGATTCCGCAGACCACGGATGGGACAGATTTTAACTCATTATGGGGGAGAAACTAACACAGATTTAGCAGGTTTATACACACTGAGGAAAGCCGACATGTATAGACTTGTAAAAATATATGCTATTGTTTTATATAGGCTGCCTTCTTGGTAGAGTAATTTATATGAAAATACCGTAGACAAAATATCTGCCATAATAATATTTCTGACCACTCTGTTACTAATGTTAAATTCCTTAGCTTTCTACTGTGTTAATGTTAACTTTCTGTTACCTTTTCAATAATTCTGTGATAATAATGCTAAATTTCTAAGACTTCATCGTTACTAATATTAAGCTTATGAAGCTTTCTTCAATGATAATGTTAAATATATAATTCCTCTTAATGTTAAATTTCATATTCATTCTATGTTATTTCTGCCAAATTCACTTCTTGAAGTGAAACGAAAAATGAAACTGGAAATGAACGGAAAAGATGAAACTTTCACCTACTTTGGTCCAAAGTACTACCATAGTAGTAGCTAGTACATCAGACCTTGTCACTGTAACTACCATAGTAGTAGCAAGTACATCAGATCTTGTCACTGTAACTACCATAGTAGTAGCAAGTACATCAGATCTTGTCACTGTAACTACCATAGTAGTAGCTAGTACATCAGACCTTGTCACTGTAACTACCATAGTAGTAGCTAGTACATCAGATCTTGTCACTGTAACTACCATAGTAGTAGCTAGTACATCAGATCTTGTCACTGTAACTACCATAGTAGTAGCTAGTACATCAGATCTTGTCACTGTAACTACCATAGTAGTAGCTAGTACATCAGATCTTGTCACTGTAACTACCATAGTAGTAGCTAGTACATCAGATCTTGTCACTGTAACTACCATAGTAGTAGCTAGTACATCAGACCTTGTCACTGTAACTACCATAGTAGTAGCTAGTACATCAGATCTTGTCACTGTAACTACCATAGTAGTAGCTAGTACATCAGATCTTGTCACTGTAACTACCATAGTAGTAGCTAGTACATCAGATCTTGTCACTGTAACTACCATAGTAGTTGCTAGTACATCAGACCTTGTCACTGTAACTACCATAGTAGTAGCTATACATCAGATCTTGTCACTGTAACTACCATAGTAGTAGCTAGTACATCAGACCTTGTCACTGTAACTACCATAGTAGTAGCTAGTACATCAGATCTTGTCACTGTAACTACCATAGTAGTAGCTAGTACATCAGACCTTGTCACTGTAACTACCATAGTAGTAGCTAGTACATCAGACCTTGTCACTGTAACTACCATAGTAGTAGCTAGTACATCAGATCTTGTCACTGTAACTACCATAGTAGTAGCTAGTACATCAGATCTTGTCACTGTAACTACCATAGTAGTAGCTAGTACATCAGATCTTGTCACTGTAACTACCATAGTAGTAGCTAGTACATCAGATCTTGTCACTGTAACTACCATAGTAGTAGCTAGTACATAGATCTTGTCACTGTAACTACCATAGTAGTAGCTAGTACATCAGATCTTGTCACTGTAACTACCATAGTAGTAGCTAGTACATCAGACCTTGTCACTGTAACTACCATAGTAGTAGCTAGTACATCAGATCTTGTCACTGTAACTACCATAGTAGTAGCTAGTACATCAGATCTTGTCACTGTAACTACCATAGTAGTAGCTAGTACATCAGACCTTGTCAACTGTAACTACCATAGTAGTAGCTAGTACATCAGATCTTGTCACTGTAACTACCATAGTAGTAGCTAGTACATCAGATCTTGTCACTGTAACTACCATAGTAGTAGCTAGTACATCAGATCTTGTCACTGTAACTACCATAGTAGTAGCTAGTACATCAGATCTTGTCACTGTAACTACCATAGTAGTAGCTAGTACATCAGATCTTGTCACTGTAACTACCATAGTAGTAGCTAGTACATCAGACCTTGTCACTGTAACTACCATAGTAGTAGCTAGTACATCAGATCTTGTCACTGTAACTACCATAGTAGTAGCTAGTACATCAGATCTTGTCACTGTAACTACCATAGTAGTAGCTAGTACATCAGATCTTGTCACTGTAACTACCATAGTAGTAGCTAGTACATCAGACCTTGTCACTGTAACTACCATAGTAGTAGCTAGTACATCAGATCTTGTCACTGTAACTACCATAGTAGTAGCTAGTACATCAGATCTTGTCACTGTAACTACCATAGTAGTAGCTAGTACATCAGATCTTGTCACTGTAACTACCATAGTAGTAGCTAGTACATCAGATCTTGTCACTGTAACTACCATAGTAGTAGCTAGTACATCAGATCTTGTCACTGTAACTACCATAGTAGTAGCTAGTACATCAGATCTTGTCACTGTAACTACCATAGTAGTAGCTAGTACATCAGATCTTGTCACTGTAACTACCATAGTAGTAGCTAGTACATCAGACCTTGTCACTGTAACTACATAGTGTACAACACACTGTCACTGTAACTACCAAGTAGGCTAGTACATCAGATCTTGTCACTGTAACTACCATAGTAGTAGCTAGTACATCAGATCTTGTCACTGTAACTACCATAGAAGTAGCTAGTACATCAGATCTTGTCACTGTAACTACCATAGTAGTAGCTAGTACATCAGATCTTGTCACTGTAACTACCATAGTAGTAGCTAGTACATCAGATCTTGTCACTGTAACTACCATAGTAGTAGCTAGTACATCAGACCTTGTCACTGTAACTACCATAGTAATAGCTAGTACATCAGATCTTGTCACTGTAACTACCATAGTAGTAGCTAGTACATCAGATCTTGTCACTGTAACTACCATAGTAGTAGCTAGTACATCAGACCTTGTCACTGTAACTACCATAGTAGTAGCTAGTACATCAGATCTTGTCACTGTAACTACCATAGTAGTAGCTAGTACATCAGACCTTGTCACTGTAACTACCATAGTAGTAGCTAGTACATCAGATCTTGTCACTGTAACTACCATAGTAGTAGCTAGTACATCAGATCTTGTCACTGTAACTACCATAGTAGTAGCTAGTACATCAGATCTTGTCACTGTAACTACCATAGTAGTAGCTAGTACATCAGACCTTGTCACTGTAACTACCATAGTAGTAGCTAGTACATCAGATCTTGTCACTGTAACTACCATAGTAGTAGCTAGTACATCAGACCTTGTCACTGTAACTACCATAGTAGTAGCTAGTACATCAGATCTTGTCACTGTAACTACCATAGTAGTAGCTAGTACATCAGATCTTGTCACTGTAACTACCATAGTAGTAGCTAGTACATCAGACCTTGTCACTGTAACTACCATAGTAGTAGCTAGTACATCAGACCTTGTCACTGTAACTACCATAGTAGTAGCTAGTACATCAGATCTTGTCACTGTAACTACCATAGTAGTAGCTAGTACATCAGATTTTGTCACTGTAACTACCATAGTACATAGTAGTAGCTAGTACATCAGACCTTGTCACTGTAACTACCATAGTAGTAGCTAGTACATCAGACCTTGTCACTGTAACTACCATAGTAGTAGCTAGTACATCAGACCTTGTCACTGTAACTACCATAGTAGTAGCTAGTACATCAGATCTTGTCACTGTAACTACCATAGTAGTAGCTAGTACATAAGACCTTGTCACTGTAACTACCATAGTAGTAGCTAGTACATCAGATCTTGTCACTGTAACTACCATAGTAGTAGCTAGTACATCAGACCTTGTCACTGTAACTACCATAGTAGTAGCTAGTACATCAGATCTTGTCACTGTAACTACCATAGTAGTAGCTAGTACATCAGACCTTGTCACTGTAACTACCATAGTAGTAGCTAGTACATCAGACCTTGTCACTGTAACTATTATAGTAGTAGCTAGTACATCAGACCTTGTCACTGTAACTACCATAGTAGTAGCTAGTACATCAGATCTTGTCACTGTAACTACCATAGTAGTAGCTAGTACATCAGATCTTGTCACTGTAACTACCATAGTAGTAGCTAGTACATCAGATCTTTTCACTGTAACTACCATAGTAGTAGCTAGTACATCAGATCTTGTCACTGTAACTACCATAGTAGTAGCTAGTACATCAGACCTTGTCACTGTAACTACCATAGTAGTAGCTAGTACATCAGATCTTGTCACTGTAACTACCATAGTAGTAGCTAGTACATCAGACCTTGTCACTGTAACTACCATAGTAGTAGCTAGTACATCAGATCTTGTCACTGTAACTACCATAGTAGTAGCTAGTACATCAGATCTTGTCACTGTAACTACCATAGTAGTAGCTAGTACATCAGACCTTGTCACTGTAACTACCATAGTAGTAGCTAGTACATCAGATCTTGTCACTGTAACTACCATAGTAGTAGCAAGTACATCAGATCTTGTCACTGTAACTACCATAGTAGTAGCTAGTACATCAGATCTTGTCACTGTAACTACCATAGTAGTAGCAAGTACATCAGATCTTGTTAATGTAACTACCATAGTAGTAGCAAGTACATCAGATCTTGTCACTGTAACTACCATAGTAGTAGCTAGTACATCAGATCTTGTCACTGTAACTACCATAGTAGTAGCTAGTATATCAGACCTTGTCACTGTAACTACCATAGTAGTAGCTAGTACATCAGATCTTGTCACTGTAACTACCATAGTAGTAGCTAGTACATCAGACCTTGTCACTACCATAGTAGTAGCTAGTACATCAGACCTTGTCACTGTAACTACCATATTAGTACCTTGTACATCAGACCTTGTCACTATAACTACCAGAGTAGTAGCTAGTACATTAGATCTTGTCACTGTAACTACCATAGTAGTACCTTGTACATAACACCTTGTCACTTTAACTACCATAGTAGTGGTGGCTTGCACATCAGGCCTTGTCAGACAAGCGAAAATCTGGCAGTTACTAAATTATCCATATTGCCAATCGATACTAAAGGTAATCGATTTGTGGTCACTTGTGTCAAATTCCTCTGTAATCTCTAGATCATTAACAAGGGCATCCTTGATAATCAGAACCAAATCAAGCAGGTTCATTCCCCTTGTTGTTTCCTATCCAAGTTTAAGGGACGGTAAATCACTCCTAAAATTAATTTTTCATGACCTTCCGAAATTTCAACCTAGAGAAACTGTTTTTTATGTAATAATATCTGTTTTTATGCAGCAATTAAAGTGTTCTCTGACATATAGTGCCACTCCACCTCCCTTCCCGTTACTTCTATCAATGTGGAATAATTTAAAACCCTGAGTGTCCCGATTCTTCATATTAAACCACGTCTCAGTTATGGTAAATACGTCAATGTTACCCTCATTTGCAAATAATCTCAACTCATCCATCTTGACTCAGGAAATCGTAATGACACGATTGCAAAGAAACCATACCACGGGTGGGGATAGAACTCGCGGTAAGTCAGTCGTAAAGCATCCATCTTGTTTCTAGCGCTACGGCTATTCATATAATATGTTTTTAGAAACCCCTCTCTTCTCTTTTTCCTCGCACTTCATTCCCGCTCTTCCATTATCTCCATTACTGTCTTTATCACCTAGTACCGCTGGCTTTACAATGTTCACCAATAA
This sequence comes from Cherax destructor, assembly GCA_009830355.1. NCBI lineage: Eukaryota > Metazoa > Arthropoda > Malacostraca > Decapoda > Parastacidae > Cherax > Cherax destructor. Next base: position 135,759 of record WNWK01002028.1, on the reverse strand, counting down.
CTCTATAACATTAACAGGATTCATTAAAACTCACAATATAGCTACATTGAGAATTCGTCCTGCTCAGTTTTATTGTATCATATTATATGGCTTTCCCATAAAAACCCATACCAATAACAATTTCTAGTTTAAAGCCCTAACAGTTCCCTCCACTGCATTAGTCATTGCCCCCCGTGCCTGCCCTAAAAGGAATTGAAAAAGAAATGGGAGGAGAAAAGGAGGTTACAGATTATCCAATCCCTTTGGGAGGATTATTGGATGACAAATGATGAGGTATTTATAGTGGATAAATGGTAGATTGCAATATCATTGAACAGACAGGTAATGAGGCTTAGGTGTATGAGATGGCAAATTTTCCGAGAATTGGGAAGCACAGAACGAGCAAAATTCAACGACCACAACCGGTCAAAATGATCCGTACATCAGAAATGGCATAAAATTGGATCTTGAGACTGAAGCCGCTGTCATGGACGCCCTGTCCAGTGTCATGATTTGTACTTAGTCTGGGACAGAATGGTAGAGGAGAGAGAAAAACAGAGAGAATAAAAAACATTCGAAAACAGGAAAAAGAACCAGCAAACACAACGACAGTTGAGGAAACTCTGCATCCAGGGGAAACACCGAGCTCAGAGTCGTCCCTCACCACTCACCCTAATTCTACTCGCCCTACGATCCTCTAACTCTCTCTCCCAGCGCCTCACCCTCTCACCCTGTCATCTTCCCATTACGCCACTTTCCTCTCATCATTTCAACTTCCTTCCCCTGTTACCCTACTAATTGCACCTTCCTCCTCTAATCTCTATAACACCCGGCTCCCGGATATTTGACCGATGGACACTTTGCCGACGGACACATCTCCGACGGACATTTCACCGAATGGACATATGGCCGATCCTGCGGTCCTCACTTTAACCTAATCCAACCTAACTTAGCCTAAGTATCCCTTTGGTCTATTGTCCCTCCGGCCAAATGGCTGTCGGCGCAATGTCCGTTCGGCCAAATGACTGTCAGCCCAGTGTCCGTTCGGCCAATTGTCCTTTGGTCAAATGTCTGTCGGCCAAGTGGCCGTCGGTCATCTGTCCGGCCACGTAACTCCCCAAGACCATCCAACATATCGCCACAGGTGAACATAAATCACATAACCTCTGCAGCATACTCGACTCTAGGTTAGCCAACCTTAGACATGCTTTCTGAAACCTTAACAAAGAATTCCTCATGACTGTGAACCTAACATATCAGTTTTATCAGGGATTATGCACCACCATTATCGAGCACATACTTGGCAAGTATGTACCAAAAATTCGAGGAGGTTTTTAGACAAGACTAATCCCGAAGCTAAGAGGATTGGGTTAAGAGGAAAGTCTAAAGATATTAAGGTTGATAACTCTAGAAAAGAGAAGGATTAGGGAAAAACATGATTACGGCAGACGAGAAATTCGGAAAATTTTAGCACAGCAGATGAGAATAGACTATTTGATATACGAATCACAGTAGGTATGACAGGGGTTCAAGAGAAGAGAAACCATCTATGGCGGCTATTGTAGTGTAAGAGGCAGGGCGTGGAGAACACACACAAAAACACAAACACGTGCGCGTGCGCGCACACAACTGCGTACATATAGGTGAGTACGCGAGAACATGCACACACACACCTATAAATGAAAATAAATATATATCTTTAAATGTATAAGAGAAAATTTTAGAAAGGACTTAATTTTAAACGAGTTCTTGCTAATTCACCAGTTTTACCTACTCGGCACAATATATATATATATATATATATATATATATATATATATATATATATATATATATATATATATATATATATATATATATATATATATATATATAAAGATGCAATAAGATCACAGTAAACATATCACAATATGCAGAACAACCACTGTGAAAAAATAGTGAAATTCCAAGTGCTTTCGTGTTGGAAAAATTTCTAACATTAATGTTAAAAACAACGTAAATGTAGTGGATAAATTCAGCACCTTGACTTAAATTATTTCAACAGGGTTAGTTTTGACGTTACTTCATTGTTTACAAAATTTCAAGTTGATGATTTATTAAGTTTCGTATCTGAAGAACTTGTTAATTACGATTTACCATTGCCAGTTCCTACAATCATTAGATTTATTAAACTTTGTATTGTTGACGCAAAATTTGTATTTAATGTCGAGTTTTACACTCAGATGTTTGGTATGGCAATGGGAAATCCTCTTTCACCTGTTCTTAGTAATTATACACTTTTTTTTAACAAGGTTGCTTAACACAATCCTTCCTAATAAAGCTTAGTTGTATAGAAATGTTGATATTTTGTGTCCTATGCCTAAGAATGTAGATATAAACCATTTCCTTGTTAATTAAATTAAATAGTTTAGGTCATTCTATAAATTTTATTGTTGAGTTCGAAAAAAATAATTCATTGCCTTTCCTAGATGTTTTAATTAAGGGTAACAATGATTTTAAATTTAAAATTTACGCGAGCACTATGTACATTATTATTCTTCACATCAAGATAGAGTTAAACTGTGTGTTTTCTCGTCAATGTTATTGAAAGCTTTACGTATTTGTAGTCCAGAGTTCATAGTTGAAGAAATCTCCAAAAATTATGAAATTGCTAATGATCTAAAATACCCAAGAAACTTAATTGACAAATCCTTTAAAATAGCTAGAAATACTTTTTACAATTCAAAAATGGACAACAAACCTTATTCTACTAAAAATAATTTGGTTATCCCTTGCCATGAAAACTTGGTTGATTTGCCTTCTCTGCTTTAATATCAAAGTTGTATCTAAAAATCTTGAAACAGTTAAAAAAAACTTTTGATAAAAAATTCCCCCCAAAATGCTGACGGGTGTGTCTATAAGATTCCTTATCAAATATGATAAAGTTTATTACGGTCAAACTGGTAAAAGTCTTGAACTAAGATTAAAACAACATAAATATAGCATTAGAAGTGGACAAGATTCTAATGCTCTATTTATTCATGTGAAAGATTTTAACCATCCATTTGATTATAAAAAGGTTGAGAAGGTTGTATCAAGCAAGTCCATGGTTGACAGCAATAAATATAAACAAGTTTCATAAAAAAGTAAATCTGAAAATAATATGAATATTTCTTTTAGTTTATATAAATTGGATTCATTTATAATTAATAATATTTGGGAAGAATTTAAGGTACATTAGACAAATTTTTGGGTAGAATATATGCTGTGTTTCATAGATCGCTGACTTCCTGCCTACATT